>JAVYIG010004310.1:0-120000 GCA_035222895.1 Strongylocentrotus droebachiensis | reverse complement strand
AATCTATGATTTTTTGAAGTTGTCATCAGTGAAACACATATTGGCAACACTGTGACGTATCATGCGTGCTCCTCTCCAAGAGTCCTTCTTCATTTTTGTTTTCCTCTTCGTACTTTCTTTCTGTCAGGGAGGTCGTGATGAATCTGGAGAGGATGTTGATGAGGAGAAGGCGGTCAACGATGCACAGGAGCTCTTCGATGTAAGTACAATGTAATCTGGATATCGTCAAAGAAATGATGATGATGGTGATGATGAAGATGACGATGATGATGATGATGATGATGATGACGATAATAATAACATTAATAATGATAATGATTTTAAGTTGTGATTAGTTTGCTACTTTTGATAGAGACCATGAAGAACAATATATCAAATCAAATAAAAATAATAATAAAGGTAATAATAACAATGATAATGAATTCGATTCAATTCAATTCAATTCAAGGTTTATTTCGGGAAATATAAAATAAAAGGATGCACATGCTGCAGCTAAAAAGCTGCATGGAATGTATGTGTGTACAACGATCGAGGATAAATATAAATAGAAAAGAATATCTATTCACATTAATACTCATACTACTATTACTACTACTGCTACTACTAATAATAAAGATAATACTACCGTTACTACTAATAATAATAACATTTATAATAATAATAAGTTTATATTTTTATTTCTGTTCATCTTATCATCTTATCATAGGCTGGTGAGGATAGATGGGGCACAGATGAGAATGTGTTCAACCGTATCCTAGCAACGAGAAGCTTCCCTCAACTTCGTGCAACATTCCTTGCCTATAACGCAGTAAGTTGTTATGAAACATAACTCATTTTGGGCTCGCAAATAATGACGATGATGATGATGACTAAGATGATGATCACGATCATGATGATGATGACACCAATTTATGACACAAAAGTATTTGTGATGATTATTGCGACTAATGGAAGCAGGGTTACACCTAACTGATGTTTACATATCCTTTCCAAGTATGGTAATTTTGTTAAGGATGTCAGAAATTGATTTGTCCCGATTTATAATTCTTGAGAATGTGACCTCTAAGAATATACAACAAAGGCCCTAATTTTATTCTTGAGATACAGGAAAAGATAAATAAGGGGTATGAATGATTTAGTTGTCATCTGTAGAATCTAAATTTCAAAAAGGATTTTTTTTTTTTGATGTAAAAGAATGATTTTACATCCTATCCGTTTCAATTATGCAGTTGTTGAGATAATTGTAAATGCCAAAGAGAAGATGAAGATTGGAATTGATAGTTTTCTGAATGCTATGCTTTCAGGTTGCTGGCTGTGACATCGAGGATTCTATCAGGGATGAATGCATGGGAGACCTCCAAGATGGATATCTTGCCATTGGTGAATTTTTATTTTCTTGTTCTACTTTTTTTTCTTTTTTTCTATGTCTTCCACGTGCATTTCAAACCGTTTTATTAGTTTTAATTTATTTTGTTTAGTAAATAATCTTACGTTAATGTTGGGACTCGATTTTGATGACTAATTTACAATGTGGACCGTCCAAAGTCACTCCGCGAACTCACAACCGGTCGCGTATAACACATAACCCTCTGAAGAAATCTCAACTCTTTGTCAAACAATTCTTTAGCCTCTGCATTCGATGCCGTTGATGAACTTTATATTTGAGTGATGACGTCAGTGACAGTGATGTATACAAAGCCTGATGCATTTGTAAACGATTGACCGCATTTTTTTTTTTTTAATAAAAATAATAATTAGGAAACATTTTACATGTCATATTTGCGCACCATTAATTTCTCTATTGTAGTTATGTGTTATTAAAACGCAGCCGCTTGTAAGTTCGCGGAAAGACCTTGGACGGTGCGAAAGAGCCTCGCAGAGACGCACAAGTGTTTCTCTATTATCTTTTAAAAATGTACGATTTAAATTACAGCTCATAATTAGGGTGACGATTATGTGTATAACATGTATTATCCTTTCATCCTGTAAAAATGCAGTCAAATATCTCCACATTATACCCTTCATCTATATCTTGCCATTACGTTGTTTATGCATGCCGTACACTATGTAGCAGTCCTCTTCCTCTCTCTCTTCCTCCAAGCTCTCTATCATCTTCTCCTCCTTGCATATCCCTTCCTTCCTACAAATATGTAGCAGTCCTCTTCCCCTCTCTCTTCCTCCAAGCTCTCTATCATCTTCTCCTCCTTGCATATCCCTTCCTTCCTACAAATATGTAGCAGTCCTCTTCCTCTCTCTCTTCCTCCAAGCTCTCTATCATCTTCTCCTCCTTGCATATCCCTTTCTTCAACTGTATCTTCTATTTATAATGTATATTGTGTATTTGTGCATTCGGGATCACCCAATACAAGCTATGCTTACTGGGATTTGCGCCTTCTTCCTTTAAACAGGTGTCAAATATGTTGTCCAATTGAATGGAAGAAAATAAAAGTTAATTTGAATTGAATATGTTTTTCTACACAGTGAGTCGTGCTCGCGAGGTGGGACAGTACTTTGCTGAGCGTCTCTACGATTCAATGAAGGGAGCTGGTACCGACGAAGATAAACTCATCAGGATCATCATCTCAAGATCAGAGGTAGGGAAATTCAAACTCAAATTGATTTATCAGCATCTATAGAGAGATTCATTTGAACTGAATGATTTTCTCATATTAGCATCATATACAATCATTAGTTTGTTCAACATAGACAATTGATTCAATGCAATCCAACATTTGCAACCTTTTTTTTTTGTAAATTGGGCCAAAATAATATGTTGTAATTGAAATGCAAAAAAAAGACTTTGTATCCATTTTTGTATTTGCTTCATGTTTTGTTGTATATGGAAATTTCTCAATTAGTCAATCTCTTTTTTGTATCCCCTTATGCCAAATAAAAAAAATGAAGTGTTTTTCGTCCCCGCCCGCCTCCTTTTTGGCCGCCCCCTCCTTCTTTTCTTTTTTCTTCTCCTGACGAGAATAACGTTAGTTTTGCTATTTGGCCTTAGATCTGAACTAGAGCTTGAGTTATCTAGAGACAGACCAATTTTAATCATATTTTGTAAACTGGATAAAATCCTTCTTGATCAATTTAATATCTTATATAACTGTTTTTGGTCTCTCTCTCTCTCTCTCTCTCTCTCTCTCTCTCTCCCTCCCTCTTGCTCACACACTTGATCTATTTATCTCTCTAACAAACACACACACACCCCTTCTCTCTCTCTCTCACTCTCTCTCTCTCTCTCTCTCTGCCCCTTATATATCTTTCTCTCCCTTCGTCGCTATTTCTACCTCGTTATCACCTTCCAGATCGACATGAAGCGCATCAAGGTCGCGTTCTTCCTCAAGTACGAACAGACCATCCACGCCTTCGTCGAAGACGACTGCGGTGGCGACTTCAAGAAGATGCTGCTCGCCATCCTCCACGGCGAGAACGACGAGGAATAGACCGACATCGATCTGGGTCTCGACGACACCATCGACATCGGACCGCGTCATCAACGATGTCGGCGAATTTGCAAAGAACGATGGAAGGAGGAGGGTTACGTTATAGTGCCTGCAAATAATTACTGTTAGAATCAATAATATCAAAAGACATAACGGAAAAAACAAAACATTAACAGCAAGCCGTTATGTATTACAATTATTCAGCGAAATATTTATGCAAGGTTATTTAATTTGTGACTCAAGATAATTGGCTTTTATTTGCTTACATTTGTTGTGGGTCGTATTTTTCTAAATAATCATTACTGTCAATGAATTCAGCAAGGATGTGACTAGACTATGCATGGACGAAAGAGTCGTTGAAGTTCAACATTAAAATGTAATAATTAGGAAAAAAATAAATAAAAAAATAAAGTGTGAAACCACACAGACGCATTACATTTTGTAATGTTATTAAAAAAAGCTATGACGTGTGGCTAGTTAATACGTGCCTCTATTTTACGTTTTGTTTCGTTTTGTTATTCTTTGGACATTTCATGCCTTCGAGAGTAACCAAGAAGTACATTATGGCGATTGTTTATTTGTAGTTAGCTGTTATACATTTTTTTTGTCTTCATGTTCCATTATGAGCTAGAAGCTAGAATCAAAGCTTTGGATGAGATGATGAGATCGACAAAAATGTGTTTGTTCTCATATGATTTTCTTTTAAAGAAAAAGTGGGGGAATGCGACAATACTCGCAACGTAACGCTCAGCAGAGAATTCGAGGAGAACACCCCCCCCCCCCCCAACGTCTCACGTGGGGGTAGGGCGGCACCCCGACTATTAAAACCGTAGGTTGTAATCGATGTTTTTTATCTCCCCTAAAGTTTTTGTTATTCTCTAATTTCTTATAAAGCTTTGCTCGTCCATATTCTAAGCGAAGATTGGTAAAATCACATCTGTTTGTGCAGTAACAATTAATGGAAATTTGTATGAGCATATATATGTTTCAATGTAATTTCTTGAACAAAATAAATGGAAAAATAAATTTACCCTCGTGTCTCACGACTAAATGTATATATGTTTCTGTTTTTTAATATTTTTTTACTTAAGACACATAATCCTGATATTAATGTTATCGTCATTTATGTTGTCACTATCTATTCAAGGAAGGTTAAAAAAATAAACAATAAAGTAACTTTGGTATTCTAGGTATAGGCCTAGTCATCAAGAAGTAAATGGCAACAAAGCAAATATTGAATAATGATAGGTGAGACAGATTGAGACGAAAGAAAGAGAGAGGGAGGAAGAGGGAGTGAGAGAACGATAAAAAGAGAATGAGAAAGAAAGAGAGAGGGGGAACAATGAGATAGAGATGAGAGAGAGGGGAGGGGAGAGAGAGAATGGGCGAGAGATAGAGAGAGAGTTGGGGAAAGAAAAGGGGAGAGAGAAAGAGACTGAGGGAGAGGGGGGAGAGGGAGGGAGGGAGGGAGGGAGGGAGAGAGAATATATATATATTATAACGATAGTTGTCTTAGATTAGAAGATAATAATAATAACAATAATAACAATAGTAATACTACTACTGCTACTACTACTACTACTACTACTACTACTACTACTACTTCTACTACTACTACTACTAATACTACTACTACTACTACTACTACTACTACTACTACTACTACTACTACTACTACTGCTACTACTACCACTTCCATTACTACTACTACTACCAATACTACTACTAATACTAACAATAATAATGATGATAGTATTTCATTCAATTAATTTCATTTGTGCATATAGATAGATTATTTCATAAGCCGCTGAAGAGGATAAATTTTTTCTACATGATTAATAACGTAACTACAATAAAAGCTCAATTGTATGCTTACGACATAAATGAAAACTGCCATGCCATATTTGAAGTATGATACAGTAGAAAAACTGATAAATAAAGCGATCCGCTAAAAAAATATTGCTTCCAGTATCTCCCATAAATTTGGATACACCCCCCCCTCCCTCCTCTTTCTCTCTCGCCATTTTGTATCGGTCTTTCCCACTTTTCTTCCTCTGTTTCCCTGTCTCTCTGACCCCCCCCCCCTCTCTCTCTCTCTCTCACACACACTCTCTGTATGTCTGTCTGTCTATTTGTTCATTTTTGTCTGTCTTTCCTTGTCTTTCTCCGTCTCTCTGAATTCTTCTCCCCCTTCCCTTCTCTCTCTCCCATTCAGCTCATACGTCAATTTGCATATAACAGACTGTTTATAAAAAGACATCTTCTATTAAGTGCATTGTTACCTCCCTACGCAGCCCAGAACGAATCGATTTTAAGAACTACATAACCCAATCCAGAAAATACAATAAGGTGTGATGCAGTGCGCGCAACATCATCGCAATAGAACGTCATAAGATAAAAAGTGACACGGGTAGGACGGCAGGGCAGAGTATTCTCGCCCAGATGGAATAAATTCTGACTTGGATCATTGTATCTTTTGTGATGATTTTAATTCCGTGATCGGAAAGATTATCATCTTCTTGGATCTTTAAAAGGAATTTATTTTGATGGCAGGAGGTTTAGCCTTTTTAACAAGGACAACAATGGAGACTTTAGCAAAGAATTCAGCTTTCTTGGTGAGTCTTGTATTATATGTTTTGTTAAAAGCATTTTTACAATGTTAAACTAAAACTAAATCATAATTAAATTATAAAATCATAAATTTCCATGTGACTTCATCTGTTAATTTTTATTCTAATGATAAGAGCTGTGGAAGGTACGAATAATTTAAATAATTGCTTTGTTGTACTCTATGAGTACAACAACTCTATGAGCTAGAGTTAGAAATATTCAATAAAAATGTTTTTTTAAATACTTTAAAAACATTTTTGTATTTTGTTAAGCCTAGTCCTATTCCAAAATGCTTTGATAAGTTGGCTTATTTTGGTGATGTGTTGTGAACATCGTAAAATATATACCCACTATAACTTTTATTTATAGAAGTTGTCAGAAGCTACGAAGAGACATGTTTGTAAACCATTCTGAGTTTTTTCTTTTAAAATGGACAAAATAATTTTGCAAAATGATCTTCACCATAAATCGAATAAACAACAATTTTAATGTGAAATGTATCAATTAATTAAAACAAGTTCGAGAACGAAACAAAGAAAATGGAACCAAAATAGGCATAGACTGATCAAATCTTTTGTGATTTGGTCTTTCTGTCGGATCGCATGCTTGTTATGATCGCTTCTTTAGATTTTTCATTCCCCAGTTCTATTTATTTTCTAGATGTAGATTTATTTGCACAATGATGTTGCAATAGACTTAATTAAACGCAATATTTCGTTCTTTTTCCAGCTTCTGGTCTTCGTGATTTGTCTGCATACAACTTTCATAACAGGTAAGCTTCCCAAGCCAAGATGGCGTCGATCACTTTCATTTTCTAAACTTAGACGATAACAAGTCTTTGGATCAAAATCGATATCATTTCGCTCTCCCCTCTTTTAAAAGTACAAAGAGTGCTTTTTGTTTGCGGTTCTCAACAAAGAATTTTTCGGATTGTAACAAAGAAATGTATCGATTAGTGGAAGAAAAGGGAGGCGATAAATTATTTAAGGCATACTAGTAAGACGTCATTGCAACATCAGCCGCCATTTTGAGAAGATGTTTAGGTTTCGCTTCGTTCCTCAAACATCCTACGACGTGGCAAAACCGTGGCGCTTTGAAAAAAATATTGTTATGATAAGTGAAGCGTTTTACACTTTAAAAGTGTAAAACGCTTCATCTTTCTGTAACTTATAACACATAACTCAGTAAAGGCGCGATATAACTTTGTTGCACGCAGTTGCACTTCATTTACACTTGAAATACCGCGGCTGTTTTAATTTTTGCGGCGGTTTACCGCGCCACATTTGAACAAGTCTTAAAGGCATCGTTTAACAATGTTGAATCTGATATGCATGGCCCTACGTGTTAGAAGTGTCTGTAATGTGGTATTATATTGAAGCCCTAAAAAATTGCGCTTCAAAATTATCATGAAGTGCCTCAAAAACGTAAAAATCTTTGAGTGACCGGTTTTACTATACTCATTTTCTCCAATGGACTGTAGTGTTATAAAAATCGTTAGGAAAACGAAAAATGAAATTTCGATTTCCAATCATAAATATTTTGATAATCAGACAGGCTTATCGGCTTGTAAAAGTCATGGGATCCCTGACTGACCTAAAGGTTTGACATTGTGATTGCAGCATGACCTAAATCCAGGATTTTGTTTCAGAATATGAAGCAATCTTACCGAGTCATTTTAAAAAGCTATGATGTATATCCAGAAATAGGTGGCGGTGGCCTTTATTAGGGGACGAGCTTATGGTTATTTTGAGCTCATATAATTGTATTTTTGATAAAGTGAAACGAAAAGGAAATGGTTTTGTGTTGAGGTTATTTACAAAACTGGATTAAAAATATAGTTAGAAAGGTGTAAAAAAAAAGTGATTGATATTAAAGGAGAGGTAAAATTTGCACTTATCGCGACTGTGAAATTACTCAGTTGGCGGGACGGGGCGGGGAAGGGGGGGGGGGGGGGTTATAGCTCCTCTTTGAGAGTTTTAATGATTTCCCCCATGTGTCTTTAATTTGAGGGGCGGTTCGTTTCACTCTACGTTGGATACGCCACTACTACTAAATTAGTTGTTCAGTCATTGCGAAACTGAGGGAATATTTTGTGAAATTTTACTCTTTACTTTATATTTTATGTACATTGATATGAGGGGGGGGGGGGGGGGGAGTCGAATTATGATGCACATATCAAAAGTAAAACGTATTGTGTGGTAATGCATAAATTACGGAATATTTTGATTGATATAGGCCTACAGCTATTGAGATAATATATCGGATAGAGAATATTAACATGTCCATACAAGAAGATTTTATGGTCTTTGGCCAAACAATAGTGAACATTTATTTATTTTAAACAAGTTATACCAATGGTTGATACCACTCTGACGCCCTCCCGCTTTCTGCTTCTAATCCTATACATGTTTGATTGTTATTCCAAGTCTTTTATGCTATACTTTAAGCCGAGCCTATATACTTACATTATTCACATATTCATTTCATTTTAAATGATTGGAATTATTATTTATAATCAAATCCTCATGTTTTTCTTGACCATGAAGCCGAGGATTCCACCGTCTTAAGCGTCACCCTGCCGGCCGACTTTACAACCGGTCCTTCACCGCAAAACAGCAATAATACCGCAGGTGAGATCATAAATTCACATTAATGAACATCTCGACAGAGTCTCTCCAAATGTCTAATGAAAGAATTGTTGTCAATCACGTCGTATTTCAATTGTATTTGTTTTCCCTTTGAGTTGGTGCTGTTGTTTTTTAAGTGCAATGAATATGTTGAATTCCTTTGTTGTTAAGGTCGAATAATACTAGTTATGTCCTATAAGAGAAGAGGGTGAATAACGACCCAGATTTTGTTTTATGAATAGCGACCCTCTACTTTGATTATGAATAGCGGTCCTTAGAAATAATGACCCTTATGAACAATGACCCTTTTTTCAAATTATGAATAACTCTCATTATGAAAAGCGGTTCTTGTGAATACCGGTCCTTATGAAAAGTGGTCCTTATGAAATACCAAGTGGACCCCGACAACTTACAGTTAATGCTGTTAAGTATGAACTAAGATTACAAATGTAAAAGGGCTACTTTGGATGTCTAAGTCTGTTATCATTAGTCCTGTAATTTGTGTAATACATTGGACATAAACATGATAAATATGCATATCTTGCATGCCTATAATTATGTAGATCAAAATGCTACAAGCGACAGTAATGTCTGAATTAAAGCATCGACATGCCTTGTTTTTTTCCCTCCAGAAAGCAGTTATCTCTTTTTATAACTGGCCAACACTGTAATCTATTTTTCTCTCTATTTTTTTCTCCATATTCAGTTGATGGAGGGTGGAGTGATTGGGGTGAATGGCATACCTGTACCGAATCTTGTCAAGGGGGTTTGACTGTCCGATTCAGGAGGTGTAATAACCCCATGCCCTCTGATGGCGGCGCCAACTGCACCGGTTTCTCGATGGAGCAAGGCGCCTGTAATACCGACCCATGCCCTGGTAAGCGTCATTCACACTAAGGATTTTTTTTTCTCCTAGTGAAAGTACGTATGGACGAGTGGAACATGGCCGGAGAGCAAGGATGGAGGATTGTATGTGGGGGGGGGGGGGGGGTGAAAACATATAGAGATAGGGGAGAGGGAGGAGGGGAAGGAGAAGAAAAGAGAGAAAGACAGAAGGGGAACAAATCATTAGAACTAACAACTCGATTTGGTGGACCAAGAACAATATCAGAGAGAGAGAGAAAGAAGGAGAGAGAAAGAGAGAGAGAGAGAGAGAAAGAGAGAGAGAGAGAAAGGGAAGAGAAGAAAGGAGGGGTCAATGTATTAATATTTCACATGTACTTGTAAAAGTCACGTGATTTATGATCCAGATTCACAAAATTTCATCAATACGACTAGACGGCATAATGACGTATCAACGCCTCATATTAAACTCCATCATGTTTCCTTCTAGTCGATGACGGCTGGAGCTCCTACTCACACTGGGGTGTTTGCTCCAAAAATTGTTAATGGTGTCATCTATTGAGTGCCAGAAGGGCGTTAACTCTGTGTGTGAAACGATTTGCGTGAATGCCTGTCTCGCTCTGAACATACGATTTTATCTGATATCATCTCCTTACTCCCTATCTCCTTCTAGTGGACGGAGGCTGGAGCTCCTACTCAGACTGGGATGCTTGCTCCGTGTCGTGCGGAGGCGGGAACCAAACTAGGACCAGGACCTGTTCCGATCCAACTCCAGCCTATGGAGGGGCCAACTGCACCGGGGAGAATATAGAGGTCCGGGCCTGCGGGGAGGGCATCTGTCCAAGTAAGTATACTATAATATGTGTATAGTGTCCCAACCCCGCCCCTGCGGATGGGGGCCATAATTGCCCTCGGAATAAAATATAAAATCACTCCATCATTGCTAATAATTCTTATAATTTCTACGTCTTCCCCTCTCGTATTCAGCTAACGGTGGTTGTAGCGAGTGGCGAGCCTTCTCCCTCTGTAATACGGAGTTCCAGAAGACGCTGTATCGGATATGTACCCCCCCCCCCACCCGGGATGGGAGCCATGACTGCCCTGGTAGCGAAATATCAATTTACTCCTCTCAATGCTAATATTTATAATCAGTCAAATACTTGATAATAATAAATACAGCATTAAATTTAACAAATTTAACAAATTTAACAAATTTTGTTATGCGCCATCGATCTAGTAAACTATTTTGATGCACAGAGGGATAGAATTAGAATGAGTTACAAAGAAAAATAAGGACAAATAAGCATAGATGTACATTCAACATATTTATAATTTATGCTCCCCCCCCCTCTCTCTCTCTCTCTCTCTCTCTCTCTCTCTCTCTCTCTATCTTTCTTATTCAGCTCATGGTGGTTGGAGTGCCTATGGTTCTTTCTTCCTTTGTAACACTGACTGCCAGAAGACTCGTTATCGGACCTGTACGAACCCCGCCCCTAAGGATGGGGGCAATGACTGCCCCGATAGCGAGGTCGATGTCTCCTACTGTAGCGTTCTGGATTGCCCAGGTAAGAGTGCAATTTTAATTTTTCTAAATATTGTATTGAAGAAAAGAAAGAATAAATGAAGACTATATCAAACTGAAAGGGATGGATCAAGATGGTAAACGTTAAGTGGCTAAAGAAAATACCAAAATAATTGAAACACTTTCCTGCTGACATTAATAAACTTCTTTGGTTTTTGTTTGAAAGAAAAAGATGGACTCAGATTTTTTTTATGTGTGATTTGCTGGTACACGATGTACACTCCCAAAAGATATTAGGTGGATTGTAAAGATCAAGTCTACCGTGAACGAAATCAATGATTTATGAGCAATCTGCTATCAGTACCCACTTTGAATTGTTATCAACATGCAGAGTCTGAAGGACCTCCTTAAATAAAAAAAATACTCATGTCGTTTACGCCATCCTTAGCTTATTTTAATTTAACAATATTTTAACAAACCTTTAAAAACGATATAGTAACAAAATTAATCTTTGACGAACATCTGAACGTCGTGCATTAAGACATTGGATCTCTATATTTCTCAGTCGGTGTTAATAATTGATTTTTCTCCACCCCCTTTAGAAACTAGGGTTGCTACTATACAGAACAAGAGAATAAAATAGTGGGGAAAACAATCAATAAAAAACTCCCTTCAAGAAAAGTTGGAGTAGGTTTAAATCAATAGCCTTTGTATTCCTGTACAGAGGGCGAGATCTGTATCTTTCCCATATTGGATTCCTAACTTAGAAAATCTTTATTCTCTCTCTCTCTCTCTATCTCTCTCTCTCTCTCTCTCTCTCTCTCTCTCTCGCTCTCTCTCTCTCTCTTTCTCTCCCTCTTCCTTTCTTTTTCCCCTCTCTCTCTCTCTCTAGAAATTATGCACAAAACATGAAGTATGTAAATAAGATAAATACATTGTTTTTAACAAATACAAACTACAAATTAATGGAATCACAACGTAAAAGGATCAAAACGAATAATTTACATATTTGCTAAGAGGATGTTTCATTATAATAAATACAAGTCACTGATTTCAGGCGCCTATTTAAGTAAGGGGGGACCGGAATTTATGATCATACAATAGGCCCATTCCCTCCCCTCCCTCTGTTTAGACCCAAATGGCACCTGAAAAGTATGGCAATCTTCCTTTATAGACATATGTTTGTTTATTTTTATTTTTTTCATTTTGTCTTTGCGTCTCAGATGTTTTTTGTACTCATGTTAATACTCACATGAAACGTATGTAACTGTAAGAGGATTAAAGATCAATGTAAATTAAATGAAAAAGGAAACAAGAGAATTACATTTTTTGAAAAATCTTGATGATCTTTCCACAGTGAACGGACAGTGGAGTGAATGGAGCGTCATTACATGTGATGAGACTTGCAGAGGGAGTAAGCGACGGACCTGCAGCAACCCTCCGCCCCTGAGAGGAGGGGCAGACTGCGTAGGGTCGTCCAGGGAAGAGTACGGGGTCTGCACAGGCTTTAAATGTGTACAAAATGGTGAGTTGGACGAATGAGATGACATATCTAGCTAAAAACGAACATAAAACACTGATTTAACACAGACAACAATGCCATGAAACAATTATTTCCAAAATAATTACCAATTGAAATGTTAAAATGACGTAGCCTACAGCCCAGCTGACCCAAGGCCCGAGAGCGAGTGTGTGCAGGGTTCTATGACACCTACTCCCTGGACAACCACCCTCCGGATAACCACCCCTAGGATAACCACCCTCTAGGGCAACTACCCCTAACTACCCCCTAGGGCAACCACCCTCTTGGACAACTACCCTCGGGACAATTACCTTCTAGGATGATTACCCCCCCCCCTCCCCCTAGCTAACTACCCCCTAGGACAAACACCACCTCTGGGGTGAATTCTCCCCCCCCCCCCCCGCCGGGGGGGGGGGGGGGGGTCATTGTCCTCAGGGGATAATTCTCCGGGGGTAATTGTCCTCGGGGGGATTTTCGGGGGTAGTTGTCCTTGGGGTAGTTTTCCGGGGGTTGATTGTCCTAGAACCGTTATTTTGTCATATTTAGATGATTGAATATTTATACAACAAGTCATGGATAGTGCATCTTTTGTGAAAACGATTATATTGATAATTAATATAAAAGGAACCCTGTCGTAAATATACAGTAAGATAAATAAAAAGTGTTGAACGCCCAGAGTGCGACAGAGTGCGAATGCTACCGCATTCTCCGAGGATTACTTCAACACTTCGCTACACTGCCCTGGACTCGAACCAGGATTCCAGGATTATAAAACCTGTGTGTTACCATTACACCAGCAATGTTTCCTAATGGCATGGGTGAATTTAACATTTATATCTATATCAACTTTGTTGTCACGCACTACCCTATAGGACATTAAGCCAATTTACTCTTAAAAGATTTTTTCTTTTAATATGATTACAGAATCACATGTTAAATGTAGCAAAACAGGCACATTAGTGAGAATTAATGTAATGAAAAGCCACAATTTCAAAATATGACGTCATTTATCAATTAATAATACGGTGTATCTGATTAGATATTAATCGGCAAGAAAACAAATGTTGACCAATCACGTATCAGGTTGTTTGGATTGCAGATCCGAAACATCGGTAGCGTTAATTTGCGTTGTGCATGTGCAACGAATACGTAGACTGCTCTTGGAGACCGGGCATTTTCTTCTATTGCTCCTCGTCTGTGGAATTCCCTCCCATCATCTATTTGCGAAATTGACAACCTGGACCACTTCAAAGCTTCACTCAAAACTCATATCTTCTTTCAGACATTTAAATGCTAATTTTATTGGAGGAGCTCGCGCCTTTGAATGTTTTCTAAAACAGACATATGGCACCATACAAATGCTGTTCATCATCATCATCATCTTTGGCGCAACCAAATCATAAAATGTGACGCCCTTTTCTATCTGTTATGGAAATAATGTACACGATCATGAATGCCAATATAGTTGCAGTAAAACGAGATTAGACGTCACGTTCAAATTACAAAACAGAACAATACATGTATGTACTGGCAGTCATACACCGTCGGGTGTATTCTCGTACTGATGTAGGTGCTGTGCAGGTGTATATATACATGTAGTGTCTCAATAAAAGGTCTACAATGAGCTATGTGCAGTTAAAAAGACATCCGTAGCTTAACGGATTTTTTTTCTTAATCTTTTTGGATTGACGTCATATACAGCGGCGTACGCAGGATTTTTTCAAGGGGGGGGTTTTAAAATATTTTGCTCCCGAAAATTTGAAAATCGCGCCGGCCGCAAAGTCGCTCAGTGGGGGGGGGGGGGGGGGGGGGGGGGGTAAGCGGACACTTTTTTTTTTTTTTTTTGGGAGGTCAAAAAAAAATCGCAACGACTCAGCCAGCCGAAAAGTCGCTCAGTGGGGGGGGGGGGGGGGGGGGGGGGTAAGCGGACACTTTTTTTTTTTTTTTTGGGAGGTCAAAAAAAAATCGCAACGACTCAGCCAGCCGAAAAGTCGCTCAGTGGGGGGGGGGGGGGGGGGGGGGGGAGGGGGGGGGGGGGGGTAAGCGGACACTTTTTTTTTTTTTTTTTTTGGAGGTCAAAAAAAATCGCAACGATTCAGCCAGCCGAAAAGTCGCTCAGTGGGGGGGGGGGGGGGGGGGGGGGGGGGGGGGGGGGGGGGGGGGGGGGGGGGGGGGGGGGGGTAAGCGGACACATTTTTTTTTTTTTTTTGGTCTCGAAATTTCATAATTTGACATTTTTGGTCGTTGGGGGGGGGGGGGGTAAGGTCACCTTATTTAGGTTAGCCGTGGGTATAATTTTTTTTTTTTTTTTTTTTTTTTTTTTTAAATAATAAAAAAAAAAAAAAAAAAAAAAAACCAAAGGGGGGGGTTTTAGGTTTTTTTAGGGGGGTTTACATACATAAAAATACCAAAGGGGGGGGTTTGAACCCCCAAAACCCCCCCCCTGCGTACGCCCCTGGTCATATATATATATATATATATTTTGAAAAGAAATTGTTGAATGCCATGGTACGTGCAAGCTGTGGTGGGGGCAATTTTTGCACAAGAAGAGATGTGGCACAATAACAATGAAGTTGTTCGAGCAGCACGTATCTCCATCGAGGAGGTCCATGGAGGAACCCAACTGTAAAACAAGGACAAAGCGTACGCGATCATGAAGCGGCTGTACTGTTTGGGGTAGATGTAGAAAAAACGAGATTAGACGTCAAGTTCAAATTAAAAAACAGATCAATACATGAATGTACTGCCAGTTATTATCTTTCGCCTTCTGTTCCTAGCTCTTTCGCATAAACTGAAAACCTTATTTATCTCCATCTTTTCCATAAAAGCGTGCATTAATTTGATTTTCCTACTTAAAAAAACACCTTACCGAAAATAAAATTCTTGAAAACTTTGATATGAATATTAAATATTCAGTCTCATGATATACACAACAACAGCTCTTTTTTCACTTCTGGAAAGTAGCGAAAACCTCTAAAGGTCTGTTCGTCGTAGTTTCCCCACATTCTAGAACACAAAACCCAAATTGTATTTTCCACGCAGTCACTTCTCTCATTATTTTTTGAAAAGGAACAATATTTTACTTTAAAAAATATTAAACTGGCAACTCTGTTCCTCTTGATGAGATAGATTGATGTTATATGTTTCACATCCAACCATCTGTAGATATCCTATGTATTTTCTTTTTTTCTTTTTTTAAATATTTTTTCTTTTATCTTTCTTTTTTTTCAAATAGAGATATTGTATTTGTATACAATAATAATAATAGATACAGTTCTTGTATAGCGCATATAATAATAATAATAATAATACATCAGATTTGTAAGGCGCCAAATCCATTTGACAATCAAATGCTCAAGGCGTAGCTTGTGCAAAAGATGAAATACATGATAACAAGTCAAAAGTACAATAGGAAAGGTACGGACATGAAATGTATTGGTAATCAATTATAGGCTAAAATAAACAGATAATTCTATAACATACCTATGTACTTTCAAAGAACTTTGGAAATTATTACCCAAGCTTTCCCTTAGCCGTTATCAGCGCACATTTCAAGGAATAATCCTACAAGGGGGGGGGGGGGGGTGTTTCACGAAGATCTTAAGTTGAACTTATCTCTAAGTTGGTCTTCAAAATTATGGACAGCCGGTGAAATTGTCGTTCTTAGAACATAATGTGAAAGAATGTCACAGCCTCACCAAATGAAAACAGGGTTTAGATTTAGAAGATAAAGTACGATGCTCGTATTTTCAGCCAACTGTTGATGTAAATATGAGTTTAAGATTTTACACAGAATACTTTACATGAAAGATTCATTGCTGAAATTACAAATAGTTTCTGATAAACATTGTACATTTTGTAACAGCAGTAAAAAGACAATTATGCATATATTTTGTGTTACTCCCCATATTCAAATATGATATGGTCCAAACTTGAGCAATGGTTGTTCAGTAAGACCAATATAAAGGCCAAAATGACAAACCAAAATAAATTGTTTGGCCTGATTGGAGGCTATATAACAACGTTTTAATTGTATCCTAATTATTGTAAGAAAATAAATCTATTCAACCAAATGAAAAAGTCAGATACCACCGTTTGAAATATTGTGTCAGGGGTTAAAACTTATTCGGAAAGATATATAACAAAAACAACTCTTAACGAATATAATGTCGATAAAAAAAATGGTTTAATTTTACCCAAAAATTCTGATTTCAGTTTGCTCGTTTGTTTTTATGTTTTATAGAATTGGTGTACAAATTATATTTAGTCAAGTTTAATACCTTATATGTCGCTGTGCGGTCAAGGTTATTTTGTGATATGTTATTGATTGAATACTTATATGACAAGTCATGGAATAGTGCATCTTTTGTGATTATGATTAAAATGATTAGATTGATACTTAATAATGGAATAATGGAATAATAGTAACCGAAATAATAAAACATTTCTGATCAATCGCCCAGACTGCGGCTTGAAATGAACATTACTTTTCAGGACCAATAAGTCTGTAAATTATCAGATTGCATGCACTGCCCCGGATTCGAACCAGGGCTCCAGGGGGTGTAAAACCCTGAGTGCTACCACTACACTAGCAGTGCTTCACATCTCTTTCCTTACAATTTAACATTGATGTATTTTGGATTGACGTCATTTCACAAGTCGTATGCAAGCTGTGTACGGTAAAAACGTACAATAAGCAGAATACATTGGTATATGAAAATTGCGATTGCATTAATATTTCTCTATGGATTTTTTACATTATATTTCTTTTTATCGGTCAGGAACACGGTAAATACAACACCATGTTCATTCCAACATATTCAATAGCGGTGACACAAACGATATGCGTGGGTCATCAGAGTATGGCGTCGCGTGTCAACCGGGGGATACTACGTTATATCTACCAAACAATCCGTGCGGTGTACATGAACACGCACGGGGGATATACGGTTCACACTTCTTTTCTGTCTCCTTTCAAAGCCCGAATTTTCCATGCAGGAGAAGTCTACAATTCATCTTAACTTCCCTTGACTCGAACCAGGGATCTAAGATCATGAAACCTGTGTATTACCATTTTACCAGAGATGTTTCACGCCTGCCGTATGGAATTTAACATTTATATCTATATCAACTTTGATGTCACGCACTAAAGCTAATTTAGTCTTAAGAGATTTGTTGTTTGAATATGATTACAGAATCACATGTTAAATTTAGCAAAACAGGCACTTTAATGAGAATTAATGTAATGAAAAGCCACAATTTGAAATATGACGTCATTTATCACTTAATACTACGGTGTGTCTGATTAGATATTATCCGGCAAGAATTTTTGTTTTGACGAATCATGTGTCACTTTGTTTGGATTGCAGAACCGAATCATCGGTCGCGTTATTTTGCATTGAACATGTGCAGCGAATACAAAGACAGTTGATGTAGCTCTTCGGCGCCGCGGAGCAACCAATTCATGAAATGTGACGCCATTTTCGATCTGTTGTGGAAATAACGTACGCGATCATGAATGTTTATACTGTATCGGGTAGTTGTAGTAAAACGAGATTAGACCCCGGATTAGACGTCACGTTCAAATTACAAAACAGAACAATATATGTATGTACTGGCAGTCATTATCTTTCGCTTTCTGCTCCTATAGATCTTTCGCATAAACTGAATACATTGAGAAGAAAAAATCATCTTTTTCTATATCAGCGTGCATTAATTGTATTTTCCTACTATAAAAAGCACCTTACCGAAAATATTCCTAACATCTTTGATATGAATATATACCTGACATTCATTCTCATAGTACACGCAACAACAACTCTTTTCACTTCTTTTCATTTATATAATGTCAAATTTGATATCTTGTATGTCGCAGTGCGGCTGAGATTATTTTGTAAAATGTTATTGATTTTGTATATGAAAACTCATGGAATAGTGCATGTATCGATCTTTTGCAAAAATTATTATACTGATAATTGGTAAAAGCAATTACCCCGGCAATTACCACGCGGAACTAGAAAAAAAGGAACAATATGATGTTGATCGCTACAATGTGCAGGATTTCGCTTACTCTGGCTTTCTACCTTTACCGACTGCTCCCTTACGGACTACAACATCAATTACACTGCCCTGGACTCGAACCAGGGTTCCAGGATTATAAAACCTGTGTGTTACAATTACAACAGCAGTGCTTCCTGGCATTTACGATCAATGTAACATCCATATCTTTTTGGATTGTCGTCATATATTTTGTTTTACTATAAGTGGGCCCGTGAAAAGAAGTTTAATGCCATGACAGGCGCAGGCTGTGGTGAGCGCGATGTTTGCACAAGACGAGTTCTGACACAATAACAATGATATTTTTCGAGCAGCACCATAGAGATATATATTAATAAGACTAAAGCTCTATGAGCAGCACGTATCTGCATCGAGGAGGTCCATTGAGGAAACCAACTGTTAAACAAGGACAAAGCATACGCAACCATGAATGCTGTATGTAGTAGATGTAGAAAACCGAGATGAGACGTCAAGTTCAAATTGCAAAACAGAACAATATTATGTATACATTGGCAGACTTGGCAGTTATATTTCGCCTTCTGTTTCTAGCTCTTTCGCATAAACTGAATACCTTAAATATCAAGATCTTTTTCAATATCAGCGTGCATTAATCGGATTTTCCTACTTAAAAAAAACACCTTACCGAAAATATTCTTGAAATATTTGAGATGAATATTGAGGTTCATTTTCATATTACACGCAACAACAGCTCTTTTTTCACTTCTGGAAAGTAACGAAAACCTCTAAAGGTCTGTTCGTCGTAGTTTCCCAACATTCTAGATCACAAAACTCAAATTATAGATATCCTATGTATTTTAATTTTGTTTAATCTTTTTTCTTTTACCTTTTTTTTTTCTTCTTCAAATAGAGATATTGTATTTGTATACAATAATAATACTAGATACAGTTCTTGTAAAGGCGCATATAATAATAATAATACATAAGATTTGTAAGGCGCCAAATCCACTTGACAATCAAATGATCAAGGCACAGCTTGTGCAAAATATGAAATACATGATAACAAGTCAAAAGTTTAATAGGAAAGGTACAGACATGATATGTAATGGTAATCAATTATAGGCTAAATTAAACAGATAATTCTATAACGTACCTATGTACTTCCAAAGAGCTTTGGAAATTATTACCCAAGCTTTACCTTGGCCGTTAGAAGCGCACATTTCAAGGAATAATCTTACAAGGGGGATGTTTCACAAAGATCCTAAGTTTAACTTAACTCTAAGTTGGACTTAAAAATTATGGAAAGCCAGTGAAATTGTCGTTCTTAGAACATAATGTGAAAGAATGCCACAGCCTCACCAAATGAAAACAAGGTTTAGATTCAGAAGATAATGCATGGTGCTCGTATTTTCAGTCAACTGATGATATAAGTATGAGTTTAAGATTTTAAAAAGAATACTTTAAATGAAAGATTCATTGCTTAAATTCCAAATAGTTTCTGATAAACATTGTACATTTTGTAACAGCAGTGAAGAGACAAATATGCATATATTTGTTGTTACTGCCCACATTCAAATATGATATGGTCAAAACTTGAGCAATGGTTTTTCAGTAGGACCAATATAAAGGCCAAAATGACAAACCAAATTGAATTGTTTGGCTTGATTGGAGGTCATATAACAACGCTTTCAATTATTGTATCTTCATTAATGTAAGAAAATCGATCTTTTCCGCCAAACGCAAAAATCAGATACCACCATTTAAACAGTTGTGTCAGCTGTTAAAACTTATTCGAAAAGATATATAACACAAACAAATCTTAAACAAAATAATTTTCGTGAAAAAATGGTTTAATTTTACCAAATAATTCTGAATTCAGTTTGCTTGTTTGTTTTTATGTTTTATAGAATTGGTGTACAAATAATATTTAGTCAAGTATAATACCTTATATGTCGCTGTGCGGTCAAGGTTATTTTATAATATGTTTATTGATTGAATACTTATATGACAAGTCATGGAATAGTGTATAATTTGGGATTATATAATTAAAATAATTATATTGATATATATTATAAGGAACCCTGTAAATAGAAAACGAAATAAAACATTACCAAATGACCGCCCAAGAACAGTAAGCATTCAACAATGTATGCACTGCCCCGGATTCGAACCGGGGCTCCAGAATTAATAACCCTGAGTGCTAACCATTACACTAGCAGTGCTTCACATCTCCTGACAAGCAATTTAACATTGATGTATTTTGGATTGACGTCATTTCACAAGTCGTATGCAAGCTGTGTACGGTAAAAACGTACAATCAGCAGAATACATTGGTATATGGAAATTGCGATTGCATTAATATTTCTCTATTGATCTTTTACATTATATTTCTTTATATTGGTCAGGAAGACGGTATATACAACACCATGTTCATTTCAACATATTCAATAGCGGTGACACAAACGATATACGTGGGTCATCAGAGTATGGCGTCGCGACTGTCAACCGGGGGATACTACGTTATATCTACCAAACAATCCATGCGCTGTACATGAACACGCACGGGGAATAGACGGTTCACACTTATCTCCTTTCAAAGCCCGCATTTTCTATGCAGGAGAAGTCTACAATTCATCCTAACTTCCCTTGTCTCGAACCAGGGATCTAAAGCCCCTTTCACACCGGATCTGCGTAGAGTTGCGTAGTGTTGCGTACCGACTACGCCGAAGTTAAGCTGCGTACTCATGAATAAATTGATGCTTCGGCGTAGTCCCTGCGTAGGCTTGCGTACGATCGGCGTAGGGTTGCGTACGATTGGCGTAGGCACCGCGTACCTACGGCGTAGGCAATTGGCGTAGGGTTACGTACGCTTGCGTAGGCCTGGCGTAGGGTTACGTACGCTTGCGTAGGCCAGGCGTAGGGTTGCTTACGGTTGCGTACGGTTGCTTACTGTGTGCGAAAAAGCCATGTAAAAATGCAATAGACGCTTTGTAGGAGCCGCGAGTATAGCCATTGGCGCTTTATAAACATTTATAATAAAAAAAATATGTTAAAAAGACAGTTCAATATGAACTGTGCAGTGTACAAAGAATTGTTCATGTTATTACATGTGAACATAACTTGATCTTAGTATAATAATAACATTCTGACAAACTGTGACATCCAAGGGGCAGTGGGTCTCTTTTGCATGCGTGAAATAGGGCTGAAAGGCCAATTTGCGTAAAATAGTGAGTGTAGAAAATAACATTTATAAACCTGCCATAAGTTTTAATAGTAAAAAGTGCCATTTGGTACACGTTTTTGACCGTTAAATTTTCAGTTTTTTTAGTAGGTTTTAGCAACTGCTGAGCTAATTTTGCAGTAATGTTAATTTGTTCAAGATTTTATTTTCCAAAAAATGCAGACATTTTTGTTGATGTACTACATTATTGTACTATGTATCATTCAAAATGGTAATACATGAACTTTCTTTTGATGAACATTGCAAGGTCACGTGATGTGATTTGATACCTCAAAACGCCGACAAAAGAGAGCGCTTATTTTGATTGGTGAATAAATGTGGACAGAAGTCTGATATTTGTTGACTATATCCCTTTTTTCACTCATTTGTACAATATCATTCCATAACAGTTTCCTGAAAGTTTGAAGACGATATCTGTTGTCCTTGGTCCGTAGCGTATTTGTGTGTGACAATGTAATGATATAAATGTTAGTCATTTATTAGATTTAAAGAAATACTTCTGACATACACACTCACTCAGTCTCACTAACAGAGTGAGACAAAATTATTTCTTTGCTCATTTCAATTAAACAAAATTATATTACAAACATACAAACAGGACCACAAACGTACACACAAGCAAACAAACCGACACAAATACATACAGATTTCCACAAAACATAATAACATTTCGCATGAGGCATCAGTTTATGAATCTTATCTCTGTTTATTATATCAACAGCCTGAGATGTCAATTATCACAAATTGAATAAACCATAACAAAACAAAACATGTCAGTCTGAAATACATTGTAGTAGTACAAACAGAATTACAAGAAAGAATTATCAATGATCAATACCTGCCAAGTTTACATCCAGGTATATACCAAAAAAATCTTCATACCATACGTTTTTAATGCTTCGTCGGAATGGCGTAGGGTAGCGTAGGCTTGCGTAGGCTTGGCGTACATTTGCGTAGGCTTGGCGTACAGTTGCGTAGGCTTGGCGTACAGTTGCGTAGGCGTGGCGTACAGTTGCGTAGTAAAGTCTACGCCGAAGGTACGCGAAAAAAATTAAACATGTTTAATTTTGTGCGTTCATCTCGTGTACCCATTCGCGTCCCTCCGCGTACAGTTGCGTAGGGTTGCGTACGATCGGCGTAGGGTTGCGTACGATCGGCGTAGTCGCTACGCAACTCTACGCAACTCTACGCAACTCTACGCAACTCTACGCAAGGCCCGGTGTGAAAGCCCCTTAAGATCATGAATCCTGTGTATTACCATTACACCAGAGATGTTTCACGTAGGGAATTTAACATCTATATCTATATCAATTTTGATGTCACAATTTAGTCTTAAAAGATTTGTTGTTTGAATATGATTACAGAATCACATGTTAAATTTAGCAAAACAGGCACGTTAATGAGAATTAATGTAATGAAAAGCCACAATTTGAAATATGATGTCATTTATCACTTAATAATACGGTGTATTTGATTAGATATTATCCGGCAAGATTTTTTGTTTTGACGAATCACGTATCACGTTGTTTGGATTGCAGAACCGAAACATCGGTCGCGTTATTTTGCATGGAACATGTGCAGCGAATACAAAGACAGCTGCTGTAGCTCTTTTTCGGCGCCGCGGCGCAACCAATTCATGAAAATGTGACGCCATTTTCGATCTGTTGTGGAAATAACGTACGCGATCATGAATGTTTATACTGTATCGGGTAGTTGTAGTAAAACGAGATTAGACCCCGGATTAGACGTCACGTTCAAATTACAAAACAGAACAATATATGTATGTACTGGCAGTCATTATCTTTCGCTTTCTGCTCCTATAGATCTTTCGCATAAACTGAATACATTGACTATTTTTTTTCCTTCAATATCAGCGTGCATTAATTGTATTTTCCTACTAAAAAAAGCACCTCACCGAAAATATTCCTAACATCTTTGATATGAATATATTACTGAAATTCATTCTCATAGTACACGCAACAACAACCCTTTTCACTTCTGGAAAGTAGCGAAAACCTCTCACAGATCGTTGTAGTTTCCCAACAGCAGAGAACTCAAAACCCAAATATATTTGATCACGCTGTCACAAATAATATAATGTCAAGTTTAATATCTTGTATGTCGCTGTACGGCTGAGGTTATTTTGTAACATGTTATTGATTGAATTTGTATATGACAACTCATGGAATAGTGCATGTATCGATCTCTTTTGCAAAAATGATTATACTAATAATTGGTAAAAGCAATTACCACGCGTAACTAGGAAAAAAAAAAGGAACAATATATGATGTTGATCGCTACAATATGCAGGATTTCGCTTTTTCGGGCTTTCTACTTTTACCGACTGCCCCCTTACTGACTACAATTTCATTTACACTGCCCTGGACTCGAACCAGTGTTCCAGCATTATAATAACATGTGTGTTACAATTATACCAGCAATGCTTCCTGGCTTTCACAATCAATGTAATATCCATATCTTTTTGGATTGACGTCATATATTTTTGTTGTTACTATAAGTGGTCCTGTGAAAAGAAGTTCAGTGCCATGGGAGATGCAGGCTGTGGTGAGCGCGATGTTTGCACAAGCCGAGTTGTAATACAATAACAATGAAATTGTTCGAGCAGCACCATACAGATATATATTAATAAGACTATAGTTCTATGAGCAGCACGTACCTCCATCGAGGAGGTCCAGTGAGGAACCCAACTGTAAAACAAGGACAAAGCGTACGCGATCATGAATACTGTACTGTTTGGGGTAGATGTAGAAAAAACGAGATTAGACGTCAAGTTCAAATTGCAAAACAGAACAATATTATGTATACATTGGCAGACTTGGCAGTTGTTATATTTCGCCTTCTGTTCCTAGCTCTTTCGCATAAACTGAATACCTTAAATATCAAGATCTTTTTCAACATCAGCGTGCATTAATCGGATTTTCCTACTTTAAAAAAACACCTTACCGAAAATATTCTTGAAATATTTGATATGAATATTGAGGTTCATTTTCATATTACACGCAACAACAGCTCTTTTTTCACTTCTGGAAAGTAACGAAAACCTCTAAAGGTCTGTTCGTTGTAGTTTCCCAACATTCTAGAACACAAAACCCAAATTATAGTTATCCTATGTATTTTAATTTTGTTTTTGTTTAATCTTTTTTCTTTTACCTTTTTTTTCTTCAAATAGATATATTGTATTTGTATACAATAGTAATAATAGATACAGTTCTTGTATAGCGCATATAATAATAATAATAATAATAATACATAAGATTTGTAAGGCGCCAAATCCACTTGACAATCAAATGCTCAAGGCACAGCTTGTGCAAAAGATGAAATACATGATAACTAGACAAAAGTACAATAGGAAAGGTACGGACATGAAATGTAATGGTAATCAATTATAGGCTAAATTAAACAGATAATTATATAACGTACCTATGTACTTCCAAAGAGCTTTGGAAATTATTACCCAAGTTTTACCTTGGCCGTTATCAGCGCACATTTCAAGGAATAATCCTACACGAGGAGTGTTTCACAAAGATCCTAAGTTGAACTTATCTTAAAGTTGGACTTAACAATTATGGAAGCCGTTGGCATCTTTAAAAATATTTTGTAAAAGTTATTTCAAAAGGTATAAACTGTTGATGCAAATCATTCATATTTTTTATTATCAAGAGGATTTCATGTTCTAGATTTGGAATTTATGAAAAGTCTAAAATACTTGATTTTTTGCCTTTGAATATATTTTGTTTTAAGGCGACACAAGTCATGGCTCTCCATATTTTGTAGGGCCAACTTAGAGTTAAGTTCAATTTAGGATCTTTGTGAAATACCCCCAGGTACCCATTTACCTCACCTTGGTCGAGTTTGGAAAAGTAACATAGATTAATATCTTGCCAAAGGACATTAGTGCCGGGAATCGAACCGTCCGGTGACATATCCACTCGACCACGGCACCTCTACAGATCTATAAAATGGCTATTTAGTCTGGCCTTCAAACCACAGTAATCAAATGTGATTTGTTCCACGAGGCCGATTTAAGGCTGTTTCTTTATTTTTCCCGTTTCATTTTCTTACAGTGTAACATAGGCAGTATTCTAAAATTATTATCTTTTTAATATAGATATGATTGTAGAATGTATGTTTGTCATTTATAACTGTTTGTGTATTTTAGAAACGGAATGAACACATTAAACCGAACTGAACTGTAATTTAAAAAAGGCAATTATTTTTTATCTCTTTCCATTCAGGTGCGTGGTCCGACTGGGCTCCCTGGTCGTCGTGCAGTAAGACCTGTGATCGAGGCGGTATATCACATCGACGACGACACTGCAGTAACCCTCATCCACGAAATGGAGGCAAGGACTGCCCAGCTCTCGATCCCGACTACGATGAGAAGTCGTGCTTCTCCCATCCATGTCCCGGTAAGGCTCTGCACCATCATCATGTTCTCCTTCACCTTTCTTTATCTCCTTTTGAGATGAAATGAGTTAGTTAAAGTTAAACATTATTTACACAATTTATTAATTCACGTTCAGTTTCAGTTTATTAATTTTGATGTTATTTGAAATGAATGTTTTTATATAATGTAATTTACATTTGTAAAACATTGCCCAATTCGGCCGTTTAGGCCGCGATGCATTGTTATTCTTTTATTCTCAATAAAGCCATTGTCAATTCAATTCAATTTAATTCAAGATGGCAGATATTGAAGTTTGGATAGGCTAATTGATCATGTTGTTGAGACATATAAATGTTTTAAAGAAGGCAATTTAATAAATCCTTGTCTGAACTAAGTCTACATCTATATAAGACTATATATTACATGTTCAGAGTCTAGTGCTCCTTACTCATTATTGTATACTTATTTCGATGAAATTGGTATTTCGATGTATTTCACGTATTTTGATCGTGTCGATATGTATTTTTAGTTTGTAAATATTTTCACAATTCAGCAACACATTCATGGCATTGCCACAGTGAAAATATGAATGAAACAATTGGATTGAATGCATATGATGACGTAGGGATGTCAGCTTTGTAGAATCATTAGGCATATACAACAAATTTTGATGGTAACTTAAGGGACAGAGTACCATGGATTAAGATGTAGAACGGGATACGTCACCCGACTGTGGACCTCATGGTTCGCGGTTCAAGTCCAGCCAAGGCACTAATATGTCCCTTGGCAAGTCATCAATTGGTACGTGTGCACTTATAAAATGGCGCCTGGCCGGAACACTCCCCAGGGAGCGGAGCATGTACACTATCATGTACGGATTAGCAATGTAATCCCATTACCTGTTAATGATACTAACAACAACGTAGAGCGCTTTGAAACGTAATCCACTGTCTGGACTGTTTCTGCGATCTGTGTGGGATACGTGTAAGGGAGGAGGACGTAGATGATTGAAGACTAATATAATATTATATTTAAAAACGGACATAATCTGGACTATTAGAAACGTAGTATTAACTCTTATCCTGCCACCGGGTTAATCTCCATTGTGCCAAGCCCCAAATCCCCGCAGTGTCAAGTTTATAACGAGATAATCGGATTAACGCGATGGTACTATCAATAGCGCGTGCAAAACACTAGGCACAGTCCAATGGGCATGAACAATAACTGCTATTACATATGCGTGCAATCATGCAAGAAGCAGAGAAGCAGTAGCTTGCTGAGGTGTACATGGCACATAACAATAGCGTGCATGCATCCTTATAGCAGTCTATGAGTTAAGCGCTTAGAAACGTAGTTTCAACCACTATACAAGTATGGCTTATATGACTTATATTATATTTTATCATTAATAATAATAATAATAATAGTATTTAATTTTTATATAGCGCTTATTACCCCGGTAATTATCATCATCACTATCCTCCTTGTCACCACAGTACCTCCTGATTACGTCAGACATGTCAAAGCCAAGAACTACAACATCAACTGGATGCTCATCCTCTCCATCGTGTTCGGTATACTGGGTGTCTTCACTATCTCCCTCATCGTCGGTCTATGTTTCAGACAGAAACAGCTCAAGATCAAGAGACGAAAGATGCTTGTAAGTCCAATTTTTTTTCCTTCGCATATTGATTTGATTGTAATTGATTTAGTATGGGGTCATGAATTTAATGAACATATTGGAAGCATATGCGATCCTACAATATTCAGTGATCGTTATCGCAATTGAAATCGAGTCTAAAGTTATGAAATTGTAAATAATAAACCCCTTATGTTGTATAGCTCCCTCTCAAGGTCAAGATATTAATTAAGCTATGAGTATGAAACAATGTTCCTTGACTAAACTCGACTGATTAGCTATTCCTGTTTGGAAATTATATATCACAACTACATGTTCTGAGATTTTCATGGTCGCAGCTACCATTGTACGTCCTGGCAAATATATAAATAGTAAATGCTGTGATGTGATTAGTAGAAAATGGTAGTAATCAATATAAAAAGCGGCTACACTCCGATATGCTTTTCAATCTCTCTCCCGTTAGCAAAATATAGTTATTCATATTTACTTATTATGTAATACAGTGAAACCTGTGTATTAAGACCACCTAAGTGAGACAAGAAAAATGATCATTATAGGCAGGTGGTCTTTGTGTACAGGTTCTTTTAGTACATGTTTCAATGAGAAACCATTTTTAACGGAAACAACAAATGTGGTCACTACAGCAGGTTTGACTGTATGTTTAAAATACATGTACATTTATATGAAAACTATATCCTTCGTGACAATCATATAATTATTAATTTTAAAATATTGTACGGGTTATTCTCTAGTGCAGTGGTGGAGAGACTGTAGGTACATTGAAATAGCAATCGTACACAGTGTTAAACATATTACATTTTAAGAGGTTTCTTATGCTATAACTTTCGTACATGAAGTTCTTTGTATCGAGGGCAAATTGAGCTCGGCCCAATCGCATTGGTCAAGCATTATGGCCAGCATATGTGATTTTCAATAAAAATGTTGACGGAATCAAGAGCAATTGCTTTTTGACCAAAATCTATAGCTTTTTTTTGTTTGGTTTTGTTTAATGCCTGACTTTATCTTTATATTTTGCTGATTTCTGATCAATTTTTTTCCTTCTAAAATTTAGGATGAACGTGAGAAGGATAAGCTGTACAAGGATGCTGCAGAAATGAGTATCATTCCGGTAAGAGGGCGCTCTTCAGTATTTTGATTTAAAACGGGGAAAAGATTCTATAAGTTAAGATACCTCACTGACTTGAAACACCTGTATTTGCTTTTTGATGCAATTTTAGATACAGATTTAGTACGTAAGTTATGTTTTTATAATTACATGTATATATTAACTTGTATTTCTTTCTAATACAGAGAATTATAACTCATTATAACCGATTAAAGTTACTATGTCCCTTTTGCAGCCAACCTCAAATTATGTAGAACTTTGCAGGAATTATGAATATGTCATGTATGTCCTATCTGTGAAATTTAAACGTTAGCAGTGTCCTAATATTCAAATTATGCAAGGAAACCCGTTTACTTACTAGACTTCACTGTCAGACACTATTGAGTGACTGACTGGCCTTTTTTCTTCTCTGGTAATAACATACATACAATGAGCCGTAAAGGGTACATGAACATTTGTTTACATCAATAACCCGCTTCTTGTGATGGCCACAAAAAATTAAACTGATTGAATCTTTGCGCAGCATAAAACGTATGACCATTCGGTACAATGGTCTGAAAATCAAGACTATTACTTATTGGCTCTATAGCTCCTAAGTCGATTTGACAACTAATAGTCGTTATTTTCCCACTTGAAGACTTTTTCAAGCCCCACTTTCTTTAAGGAAGTTCTAAATTAGTATTATCTTTCAAATGCCGTTGGAATTTAACCTTTTCAGTTTTAGGGCCTGCAAATGGGACATAGTACCTTTAAAAGAACACTAACGTGTTAATAAAATGACACTTTAAATATTTTTCTTCTTACAATGTAGATGCCAGAGGTGTAATTGTCCTAGTATTAGTTGTCTGAAATAGTTCCTTGTTTCGGTAATACGGTAGTAGCTTTCCCAGGATATTGGGGTAAATAATCTTCAGTTCTTTGAATATTTCAATTCATTTGTGTTTTTTATAACGTCCTTTCAGGAGGGGAAGAAAAGTGCGGCTGAGAAGCTTCGTCGTCAACAACTTAAAGCGAAGTTGAAAAAGAACGGCAATTTGGACGAGACTGAGGGACTATTGGATGGTGAGGAGGACTTTGGACTGGTGAGTGATCACGGCCACTGTTAAAACCGGAAACGGAAATATTGAAAGATTTAAGCAGTTTCCAAAAAAGAGGAGAGCATAGAAAGTTATTCATAGCGATTCAAGAAAACGAAGAACTTGAAGGAACGTATTTTTTTTGGAGAGGAAACAAAATAGAATACATTCAGGGACGTTGAAGAACATATTTGATAGCAATTAAAGGTAATACAAAGTTTTGGAATGAGGTCATGAATTTGGTTCAAATAAAAATATTAGAAGCATATGCGATCCGACAATATTTAGTGATCATTGTCGCGGTTGCAATCGAGTCTAAAGTTATGAAAATGTCAATAATCAACTCTTTATGCTGTATAGCTCCCTCTCAAGGTCAAGATATCAATTAACCTATAAAACAATATGTCTTGACTGAAATCAACCGATTAGCTATTCCCGTTTGGAAATTATATATCACAACTACATATTCTGAAATTGTCATGGTCGCAGCTACTATTGTACGGCCGTAGGCGCTATTTGAATTTTTTTTTAATTTACCGGGAGCACCGGTAAATTTTTATATTCCATTTTTCTCAAAAGCAGAAGTGTTTTAGGGGCTAAAAATTGTTGTGCTTATAATTCATTCACAGGGGCATCCAAATATATACAAATTGTAAAGAATCACTATCCACCCAATTTTCAAAATTTACCAAAACTTTGTATTACCTTTAAGTCCAAATGTGATAGGGTGCACGATTATACGACAACGAAAATGGTACGAAGAAGACTCTCAAAAGGAACGGAAAAAGAAAGGGAAAAAGACAATTAATATTCATAATTATTATAAACAAACATGAAGACGCAAACGAATGTGAAAGAAGTGACCTTGAGGAATGGAAAAGGTAAATAGAAAAATCAAGGGAAGGAGAAGGAAATACTAAAGAAAGAAAATGGCAGGTGCCAAAAAATGGAATATAATACAAAAGCGTCAATGTTATGAATTTCATCGGAATTAGTTTTAGTGTCTATGATAATTAAAATATTTTTGGTTATTCTTCAGATGTTTTAAAAAATATATGTATTTAAATGTTTTATTAAAAATGTAATTGAAATTTTCCTATACTAATTGCTAAACTGTTATTCTTCAGAAATGTTTTATCGTAAATTAAGTTATAACTAAACATGTCTAGATCTACTGCTACACGGCCATGAAGAATTGTTAAAGATACCCAAACCTTTTCTTGTTTTCTGTCGTTCTCTAGCTTGATGAATACTGGAAGACCAGACCAGATAGCGCTAGCTTGGCCGGAAGTCTGTCTCGCTCTGGTAGTCTCCGCTCCCGCTCTGGCAGCATGCGGTCCAAGTCTGGCTCCACTGTTGATCTTAGACCTGGCACAGCAACCGATAGACCTGGATCTTCCTTGGAAAGACCTGGATCTGCTCTCGAAGCAGGGCCAGATTTGAGCCCTCGTGCTCCTGCATGGCAACCAGACGCGACATCATGGGAAACTCCAGAAGATACTCTCATCAAGGTTAGAATTTTGTTCTTATTCATTTATTTTCTTCATTCATTCATTTTGTATTCCATTCCTTCATTCTATATTTCATTCATTTATTCATTCATTCTATATTCCATTATTCATTATTTCTATTTTTTGTATATTTCGTTCATGTATTCACTTACTTACGTATTCACTTATTAATTTATTTATAAATTCATTCATTTTGTCAGTGTGACCAACTTGAAAATAAATGCTTACTTCTTATCTGGTCATGTTGTAAACCTTGCAATTAATGTTGTGAGGATAAAATATTATCATTATTCTGTATTTCTATATAGGAAATATATAATATATATATGTTTCAGATTTCTTCTTCAATTGATACATTGTGTTTGTTCAATAATAACTATAACACAGTAATTCTTTGGAAAGAGCCAATTCATTAGAATGATCTTCTTTTCCAATTAAACATTTGTATTATATTCCTTTCTGCTCACTCTATTTTGCTTCAAACTCTTGTTTATAAAGCTTTCAATTAAACCGTTTTTCATGTGCTTCTTCCACGATCACCTTCCGACATCATCGTCCAGATCGACGGCGAGGAGACCCAACAAGCCGCGCCCGACGAGCAGAGGAAGAGCAGGATGAGGAGGAGGAAGAAGAGGAGACCGTCGCATGGTAACCAGCATCGTGTGTCGGCCGTCATCGAGCAGCACGAAGAGCCTTTCGAACTCGCCCAAGACGCCGGCGACGAGGCCCGCGTTGCGACGCCGGATATGATGCAGCAACTCATGCAGGTTAGAATTACACAATTTTTTTCTTGATTTTTGTTATCTTTATTTTCTATAACAATGTCAACAAGTAAACAATACGTGGTAACTCATGAATGTATACAACTTTTTTAGATGGCAAATGTTAGTGGTATTTACATTATAATTATTATACTTTACTTAGCTCTCAAATGAAATAATACAATTTTCTTGTGTACTGCAAGCTTGAAGCGAACGAAAATGAGAATGATGGTTTAAAGATGAAATAGCCTGAAATGATACCCCTCCCTGAAACACCCCACCCCTTTCGAAAACAAGTATCGGCACGCTGCCGTTGACGTACTGACCACCGTGGTAATGCTGTTCATTGTACAATTCGGTTCCTGCATACCAGTCTTATTAATTGATACTTTGAGATGTTTAATAGATAATAACCAAACAAAAAAAATCATACAAACATTTTTTTCCTTTTCTTTCGCAGTTGGATGCTCAGTTGAAGGAGATGGCGGGCCACCAAGTATCCCAGACCACCGGAGGGGTGACGGGAGGCATCGTCCCTGGCTTCACCGGTCTCACTGATATCCTGGGGGCTCCACTTACAGACGTCATGCAAGGTAAGTAGCTCTCGGGTTCCTTTTATTTAATTTACTTTTTTCGGGTAAATTTGGAGAAAGAAATTCAACTAACTAACTTGTTGGTAAATTGTTCCCTAACGCCAATTCAAAATGGTCTGACCGCATGCAGTCTTTGGATAACTACTAATGAGACATTGGACTAATTCTTCAGGTAAATAACAACATAACTTCACCCCTGGTAACTACAGTATAAGAAAAAGAATGAAATCATAAATTCTATGATCTTATTTACCCAGGGTAGCCATCACATCAGTATTAACACTGTTCTTAATGTGGGCCCTGCAATTATTATTATTATCCCAGCAGTCGCCAGTTACCCATTTACACCTGGTTGAAGAGTGATTAATGTCTTGCCATATGGCTTAGAGTCGGATTGGGATTCGAACCCTCAAACATCGGATTGGACGAATAACCATTATTTCATGACATATCCTCACAGGCCAGCAAATATTGAGCTACCGAACTATAGACAATTACTACCTGGACATTAATCCATTTTGAATAATCTTCTAGACTCTTGGAAAGACTCTTTATAGTTATCATCATCTTATCATGATGTGTGATCCCACTCTGATAATAATACTTTTGAAATCTTTAAAAATGCGCCCCTGTATTTTGAAGAAAAAAAATGAAGTGATAAGGGTTCAATTATAATCATGATTTACATTTTATTTCAATTTCAGGTAATACCATCGCACCACCACCAGGGAACAACAAACAAGAGAGTAAGTAAAATCTACTTTTACCATAATTCTCTCCCTTTTCCTACTTCTTCTACTCTTTCTCCTCCTCATCACCATTGGTATTATCGTCTTCAAGTTTGTATTTATGTTTCAAAATTGTCCCTACCATTGCAACGTATGTAACAAACTTGTTAATTACCAAATAAAACTCTGTTGTAACACATTTGATCACCATTGGCTTATGCAAAGTTGTTGTTAAGCAAAATATCCACATTATCCTCCAAAGAAAATATTTTAAAAATCTTTAAATTATAATTCCAACATAGGAACTTGACAAATAGAAGGGAAAACCTAGAATTTTATAACACATTAACATTTCATGTTCTGGTTTTTGTATACTCAACTTTCGAGCAGACGTAATAAATGGATTAATATCATTTTTGTCTTTAAGCAACGCCAAGCAATGTCGGGATGAGCCTCGGACAAGCCATGAACGGCAAGTCCGCCAACCAACCGGGCGCACCGGTCGCCGCTCCCCGTGGAGGCAATGTACAACACGCGATGCCAGGCAAGGGAGTGGGTGCAGCGAATAGACCACAAGGCGCAGATGGTGGGATAAATCTCCAGCAGGCTTTGGGCGGTAAAGGAGCCCACCAAGCCGCCCCTACAAGCCAACAGCCGCAGAGACAACAGGCTATGGGCGGGATGACTATGCAACAGGCAACCGGCGGAAAGGTGAGAAATATAACGTTGAAGAATTTTGATAATTCAAATTAAAGTTTGAAGTTTGAATGTTAGTATTTGTAGTAGCCAATGTCTGTATTCGTAGCCTATATTACCGGGCTATATTGTCTATTAGGTCTTGGAAGCTTTGTTGTGGGTATTTTGCTTCATCAGATTGTTATAGTTTCGATGATATATCGATTTACCTGAACAAGCCAAATAAGCAAAACAATTATGTTTGGGTTTTCATAGGAGCTGTATGTTACAATACCTTCAAGACTACTTAAATCTGAGAAGTTTTTAAAGTGCTTTTGCTCAAATATCTCCTTTTATTATGCTACAGGGTGCTCCAAAACAAGACAACGAGCAGTCTGCCGGTGGTATATCCTTACACGATGCCTTCAATGGCAAACCATCTGGGAAGCCACAACCAGCCCAGCAAACAGCCCAACAACCTGCCCAACAACAGCAACAGCGTGGAGGTATGACGATGCAGCAGGCAACCGGCGGGAAAACCGCGGCTCGACCGCGCTCTTCATCACGTGAGGGAATTACAATGAAACATGTACCTGGCGGGAAAACCGCAGCTCGTCCGCGCTCTTCTCCGCAGGGAAGTGTTACGATTGAACAGGAGACTGGCGTGATAGGGGCGGCGTTACCGCGCACGCCGCAACGGGGCGGTATGACGATGGAACAAGCGACTGGCGGGAAACCGATTACTCCGCGAGGTGGGGCAGGTTTTACTTCATCGATACAGGCTCCACCCGTGAAAGCAGGCTGGACTACAGGTAAGATGACGTCATCATTCTTCATACCTGTGTTAGCAAAAAAGTTGTCTCTTTGATGTATCCAATAGAATAAATTATTTTCGTCACTTATGGACATGATGGAAATGATTATGATATCGAGGAAAATTAACACTAAGCCAGAATTGACAAAATCTTGTCGGGAAGTGTTTTTATTGCTTTGAGCATGATTTGTATTAACTGTAAATGACAGTTAAGTGCCCTTTAAGTGTCTACGGTGTCTTTTCTGAACGATACGCACATAACCTGATGTTTATCTTGTTTAGCCAGTCATTTAGATATGTATTTTGTTCCTACCAACAACAAAATACTCGTTTAATTTAAATTGACATAATCCGTAGAGTAGGTTTACCGCTTCCCAATAAGGAGTCGTAAAGCCGAATGAATACTCTTATTTAGATATAGAAAGATTTTCTTTTTGATAAAAATGTCCATATTGTTTACATTATGTAAAACAAATGCTATTGCTATTACAATGATCTCAAGGCCAACTCCAATAACTTATTGTATTTACCATAGAAATCATGTTCAGATTACGTATTACCTTTATGTATTAATTGGACTGTTTTAATAAGTAATATGATAATGTTGTCGAAATCGCATGCAGACACAAATCTCCGAAGTTCACAATAAGCATCATTTTGATACTTCTAATGTTGGCCTTTTTTATTCTCTATTTGTTTGTTGTAGGCGGCAGCATCACCCTCCAGCAAGCCATGGGACCAAAGATAGCGCCCCCTACCGGCATCAGCAAGAGCAGAAGCTACGACAGTATGATCCGTGAAGCCATGGGCGCCACCTATGGCCAGACCGATGTGCCGAAGAAACCAAGACGTGCATCTCTCAACGTTATGGGCTTGTCGAGAGAGGTAATTGCATGCAGACTAGAGGCGTATCAAGAATTTGGTATAAAATGGGGGGGGGGCACAGTTGTTTAAATATATTTTTAATAAATAATTTATTTATTTTTTAAATTAAAAAAAAACTATAAAAAAAGTTACTTATAAAGCGCTTACCACCGAAGTCTCTAAACGCTATAACAAAAAATAGACTGATAAACAATTACATATTAAACAAAACAAACAAGTGCAAATAAACCTACAAATTACAATACATTAATGAGGCATTGTCTGAACAGTTTGATACAAAAATAAATTTTCTACCATCATGATCATTAGATAAGTTTATATGCTAACAATTGAAAAAAAACATCATGTTACCAAAAAGCAATAAGTCTTCATTTTCATTTTGCAATGTTTTGCAAAGTCAATAATGTTTCATTTATGTTTTTAATTATGTTTTATAACATGATTTTACTAATGACCGGTCATTAGAATTGGATAATGACCGGTCATTATCTAAATTACGCGATAGGCAAAATAAATGCATGGTCACGTGTACGCTCCCAACCAATCATTTGATTGGGAGATAATTGATCATCTTATAGTATCATATCTCCCACTTTATGTTTTACAGAGAAGCGATCTGAACCAATTCAACAAGCATTACGGCGAGTTACCAAAGGACAACATCGAGCTGGAGCAGGAGATCGCTGAGGGTGCCTATGGTTCCATTCACCGGGCAGGTGTCTGGTTGCCCGGGCAGAAGGAAGACGAGGAGCCGACATCTATCTTGATCAAAGTTCTTAATCGTAAGTTAAAATTTATTTATTTGGTTGCTTTTACTAACAAGCATGTATGTTTCTTAGCAGTCAGGTAAAATAACCACCATCGCCATCACATATTTGATTTGGAGCCAGAAGGGCGTTAGTTCACCTTCTTTTACGCCTTTTTTTCTCTATGTAATATATCAAGGACTGTCTTCTTCTTAACCAAAGAACTATAGTGTCGCCACATATCTTGCTTTTCATCAGAACGATCACGTTCTGGACTAGATTACCGAATTTATTTTCAAAATTCAACTAGAACTGGACATCCTAAAGAAAATTAATTTTAGGCCTAGGTCCCAAAAGAAATAAATGGTATAGTTCTCAATTCAGATCGAGACCTGATAAAAACAGCCAGAAATTATTTCAGATAATATTGATCCTATCTGTATACATGGAGCTCAGTTGGTAGAGCAGTGGTCTCGTAACCCGGCGACCCGCGTTCGAAACAAGGCGATGCGCTAGTGCCCTTTGGTAAGGAATTAATCATCATTACCATGTCTCTCGAAAGGGACCTGTATGCCGTCGGTCCTATGTGGTTGCTTACTATTACAAGCAGTTATGCTTTCTTAATAGTCAGGTAAAATAACCACCACAACGCACACACATTTATTAACTTTAAACCAAGGGCCAAGAGCGTCGAATAGAGGCAGATACCTGGGCTAAACAAAGTTAAAATCGTCATCATCATCATTATCAATTTTGATAATACACCATTAAGATATCATTTCCAATATTTGAAAACATAAGTTCGTGTTCTTTACATTAACTTTGTACTCTTCAAACACCAGGCAACGTTTCCCCCACCTCCAAGGCTGCCTATCTTCAAGAGATTGAGACGATGAAGAAACTCAAGGCTCATCCTAACGTCATCGCATTCGTCGGTTGCTGCACTAAATCAGGTATGTTAACTATTACTCAGTTAAAGATAAACTTGAGCTCTGGTAAAAAAGAAAGAAAATGAATTCTCACAGAATCAAACGAAACTTTATACAATGAATGTTCAAGATTACAAATAAATGCCATGTGCCAAACAATTTTAGAAGAAAGTGTATACTGGCTGAGTAATGAGCATAGAAAGATAAGGAAATAAAGGTAGGTAGCCCCGACACCATTTTGCATAGTCCCATATGCATCTTTCTGTGTACAGTGCTTTTTACTTCACCAAGACTTGGCCAAATTTATTATGATTTTGATGACTCCAGAACCTTTCAGTGCACACCAATACTTACAAGCATACTTGATCAACTTTTTCTGATCCATTCCACACATTTTCTTTCACAATGCAATCGCATTACCAGAACTCACCTTTATCTTTTAAAAGGGAGAGTCCACCCTGATGTAAAGTTGGAGTTAATAGAATCAGATAAATGAGAGAAACATGTCGGTGAAAGTTTGAGCAAAAACCCGATTGAAAATAAGAAAGTTATGAATGTTTGAAGGTGCAATCAATCAAACACAAATTGACAGCTCTGTGACGTTTATTGCGAGGTCTCCTCCCATTTCCGTATCAAAAGGAAATAACGCCTTGTGTGCGGCATATGAAATTACAGCCCCTTCCTATTACAAATCCAACCCCCTCCAAACTTGTCGTTATGTTTATATCGAACTCAACATAGATCCGTTCTTCATGATCTTGGAGTACGCTTCGAAGGGTCCTCTCCAGACGTTCCTCCGCCGTAACCGCCCGGGAACCCCTGGTGCCAAGCCCCCTCCAGCAGAAATCTTCCTCCGATTTGCTATCCACACGGCCAAGGGAATGACGTTTCTCCAGACTCAGAAAGTAAGATAATATTTACAACCAAGCGTTAATGTAATGACGTGTATATAATATGCAGGTAAAGCTTTCTCATAGGATAAAAGAAAGTGTTACTTTATTAAAGACGTTTTGACCTAATGTTTGACCTGTGCTTCGTTCTCTCTTCTTTTTTTTCTTTTTTTTTTTTGGGGGGGGGTCTGGGATGGCAAAGTTGGGTGGTTGGGCTGCCATTGAGTAAGGCAAACTAATTTTAAGTGCGTATATGTATACATAATGGTGGACAAATAATGACTACTAAACCTGATAAAAATGAATAATGACAGATCATTAAAGTGCTTTGCTGCCATCACTCGTCAGGTAGTAGCAAGTAGCATTTTGAGCCGTGCATAGCCATAGTTATCATATAATGTAGATTTATATAAAGTCAAACTAGTATAGAGGCCTTTGACTACCATCAAATGTGCATGAATACCTTCTGAAGCATTCAAATTGTAGGCACTTTATGTTATCCATTTCTTGTAAAACAATACTAGATGTATTATGCATCCGGTATTCATAATGAGGTATTAAAATGTACAAATGATAAACGACCACACAAACAAACAAACAAACATAAATTGAAAAATGTAAATTCTTTTAGAAATCCAAACGGCAGGTTCGTGTAAAAAACTATATTTAATTAAAATTGATGCTCTTCGTATTGAGATCGAGTCAACCATTATTTCGTTTCTAAAATGAATTATTTGATAGGTTGCGCATGGTGAGCTGAACAGTCGAAACATCCTCCTTAACGACTATCTGAGAGCAAAGGTATCCAACAGCTATCGAATCAGAACTCCGACTGATATCGTAACACAGGTGCGTACAATCACTTCTAGAAATTGTTACATACAGTTTTATGTAACGAATTTGTCCATGTCAGAAAATTGTGTTTGTAAATGATTAAAATGCTTTATGTCACTTTCCATTTTGGAAGTTACCTTTTTTAAAGTCATATTATTAACTAAATATCTAAACGAATAATGTATCGTCATATTTGGAAAATAACTTTCTAGATCATCCTATGCCAAAGGTTGTAACACGTTTATCTAATGAGTACAATCATTCTTTAGAGATATCGTTTTACCTGATCCTTTATAATTATATTTCAAGAGTGTACGTGTTAAAATCATTAATGCACCTATCTTGCAATACCTATCAAAATTTCCCTTTAATCTGAAAACTTGCTAGATCAAGGATTTCAATAGATTTTAACCATGCGTATCGACAAATTATGATCCATGCTTTTTCTTCTTTTGATTTCATTTTCAAATTCCAACTCATTTAATTCCTAATTACAATTCTATTAACCGCCTCATTTCATCATGGTTTTGACAGGGTCGCATGGGGGTCCGATGGATGGGGCCAGAGGTGCTTGGGGGTGGTTCCTACACCCCTGCTAACGATGTCTGGTCCTTTGGTATACTACTCTGGGAGTTGGTCTGTTTCGGTAAGATTATCCAAATGTTCGAAACAACAAGAACATCATTAATAACATCAACAAGATCATCATCTTCATCAACCACAACAACAACATCATTATCACCACCATCGTCATCATCGCCGGATTTACCATTCTTTGGACATTGTGCCTCAGTCATGTTATATAAATAATACACAGCAGTGAGGGCATTGGTAAGAATTACTCACACAAGGTACCTTTGGAACAGTCTAACACGCCCGAGGCGTCAGCCGAGGGTGATTGGACTGTTGTGAAGGTACCGAGGGTGGGTAATTTTACTAATCCCCGAACAAAAGGATGTGTATTATATGTCTTATAAGATTATGTTTTATTCGTTATATCAAATAATGTTTCAAAACATGATTTTACTAATGACCGGTCATTACCATTGGATAATGACCGGTCATTAATACCAATTTACGCGTTAGGCAAAATTAATGCCGGGTCACGTGTACGCTCTCAACCAATCATTTGATTAGGATCCACGTCATCATCTTATAATCATGTTAACATTCAGACGGATTTCGGGCAAAGCAAACAATTCAATTAGCATTTTAAAAGAATATTTTGTTTGTTGTCACTTAAGCCCCCCTCAACGAAAAATACGTTTGATCTTTTTCTTAGTATTTTGCTCGTTATAGTAGCATAGTAGAAATGAAAATCATAGCAGTATTGATTAGTACTTTTTTTTCTTATTCATCTCATAAACCAAAGACACAATAGATCTAAAACGCTGATGATCATATTGATTAAATATATTCACTCTTGCTTTATAACACAGGTGCAACGCCTTACACTGGTATGTCATCACGTGACGTGAAAGCCCGTATCCCGGCAGGTCACCGTCTCGAACAGCCCCCACAGTGTCCAGATGAATCGTAAGTATCAATAGGAAATTCAAGCCAGCTAGGGGCAGATTGAAGGTGGCCTATGCCCCCTATGCCCCCTTTTAAACCTAATCTGAAGACACAGAATATACAAATGATTCCTTGATAATGAAGTTCTTCTGCCTAGTTACAATTTTAGAACCCCAAAGGCACTTGAACATGCTGAAAGATTCGGAAAAAATCAGCCTTCCATTGATTGCTAGCGATTTATTTCTTTGGGATTGTAATGTATATAATTACATTCTCATATATTTCTCTCTGTCTCTCTTTCTCTCTCTCTCTCTCTCTCTCTCTCTCTCTCTCTCTCTCCCTCTCTCTTTGTTCTCTCTCTCTCTCTCTCTCTCTCTCTTTTTGATCTCTCCCTATCTCTTTCTCTCTCATTTTACATATCTATATATACATCTCCCTCATCTCTTCCCCCTCTCCCCCCCCCCTCTCTCTCTCTCTCTCTCTCTCTCTCTCTATCTTTCTCTCTCTCTCTATCTCTCTTTGTTCTCTTGGTTCTCTTTCTCTCTCTTTCTCTCTCTCTCTCTCTCTCTCTCTTTCTCTCTCTCTCTTTTTTTTTCTCTCTCTCTCCTCGCGTTTTCCATTCTCCTCTCTCTGTATCTCCCATGCAGGTATGAGTTAATGAAGAGTTGCTGGCAGGATGATCCAAATCAGAGGCCTTCCTTCAGGATGCTTGTTCATGAACTGGAGAAGCTAGCACCACAGGTACGTGCGAACACACCGTCGATCCAACTTGATCTTCTGTATGCTTATAACAACTGTCGTTACTGTCCGCGTACAAATTTCACCTGCTCGTAATTAGTTAGGATGCATGCATATAAATGAGATGGATTTGACATTTTAAAAGCCATTTTTGCACTAGAGGCACATGAGCAAAATCAACTCTAGCGCCATCTCTGGTCAGCTGTAGCAGTAATTCCCTGCTACCTTCGCTGTTTGGTTCTCGCAAGGAGTATGTAGGCGGTGTCAGACAGAGGCCAATTATCTAAATAATTTGTAGCCTGTCTGTCACTTGTCCGTCACCTACGTATTACGTATCACATAGGTGACATACAGATGACAGACAGGCTACGAATTATCTAGAAACTATTATCTAGATTTACTTACGTAACGTAAGTGAATTATCTAGATAATTCGGGAAAAGTGTGTCTGACACCGCCTTGTGAAGTGTAAATTAGGTACCGTACGCTAGGGCAGAAATTACGCTAGTGAAGCAAGTTCATCAGGTCAGTATTTAGTTGATGTTTGTACGTTATGTTATTGGTTCATTGATAAACATTGTGATTAAATCCTTTTCTTCTTTTTTTTCTTTTTTCTAGGACTTCATTGACGTCAGCCGATTCGTTCCTACCCGATATGAATACATGTAAAACCAAGACTCTATCTCTTAACATGGACCTATGCTTATGCTCTAACCGTGGTACTTCTTCTATAACAAAAATATACCAAAAATACACAAACAAACAAACGAACAAATAAATAAATAAACAAACAACACGTGATGTTCTTACTTTTACGAAAGAACGTGTGTATCAATTTATCCCATTTGAAGCGGTCAAAGATGGTGTTTCATTCTTCCCTTACCTAAATTCCAATATAAACATGTAATTTTGGTCTGTAAACATACACACCTGCAGGTACAGTTCTCTATGGGTTTTTAGATCGTCATCATAAAACTGTTCGCACAAAAAAGTCGTATAAAATGTGTATCTGAACGAGAACAAAGTTTCTGTGTTCAATCTGTTATTTTCCAGATAACGCATGCATGTACATGTGACTCTTGCTCTGTATCTTTGTATTTGATTATCTTGATTATGTAATTAAGCTAAAACTACAGGCCCTTTTAGAAAGCAGCTTTGTAACTGTCAATGTTACCCTGTTTTACCAGAAACATAATAAATAAGACATAAGAATGTACTGCTTAAAAGAAAAGAACAATGATATTATAATTACAGGTCCATTTTTAGGAATATACTCTACTGCGCTTAATAAAAAGTGTTATTACCCCGGCTGTAGCTGAGACGCCATAATAATACGTTAAAGCATTCAAGGAATTTCTTCCTACCGGGTACCAATTGACTTCACATGGATGGAGACTGACAAATGTAGATTGCCAAACGACATTAGTGCCGCGGCGGGACTCGAACTACGAACCATGTGATCCACAGTCCGGTGACGTATGCACTAGACCACGACACCTTTACATGACTAAAAATGAATACCATATTTTTCTAGTCGAATAAAAAATGTCATGTCGTCGTAAACATGGAGTCTTGCTTATTTTACATAAAATGCAGAAAAAATTGCATCGGACGCTCATTTGGTTCAATAATTAATGTTGTATTCTTCTTGACAATGACAAAACATAAAATCTACACAAGATTTATACATACAATATATGGGCAAGGATTGTTTTCCTTCAATTTTCGTACCACCTTCTTTGTCAATAATTAATATTTACATTTCGAATCCATTAAATAGTGGGAGGAAGAAATACAATTCTCTTATGAAACTTTTGTAAACTATTTATATGCAGAAAATCTGAATTGCCAATATATCATATTTTATGAAGTTGTATATAATGTATATATTGATATGAGTTGATTTAATCTATATATTTAGTGAAGTTTATTATGTGTCTTTTGTGAAGTTTATTATGTATCTTTTGTGAACTTTATTATGTATCTTTTATGACGGCAGTGTTCTGAACGCTGGACAAAGTTGTATATAATTTTATTTCGATAATAGAGATTTTAAAGAGGGTTTTATGTCTCTTAATATATATTGTATGTGACAGGAATAGACTATACTTTTGTAATGGATGTTTAAACTTCTATGGCATCTTTATGAGTTTTTTGTTGGGTTTTTACTATTCAACTTTCCCAAAATAGGTGGGTTTATTGTCATAATTGTGTATATAGTCAGCTTTTCTTGTTCTGCATTACAGGGTATTCAACGTAGCAATAAACTTTTACATTGTCAAATAGTGAAGAAATTCCGGCGTGTGATTTTATTCCCCTTTTTGTATGATGTTTTGGTTTTCTCTGGTGTAGTAATCACAGTAATGAATAGCGACATTATGATATTGAATTTAAGAGACTAATATCATGACTTTCCACTTTTATTAAAAAGGGAAAAATCAGCAATACGAATAGAAGACCATGACATGAAGAAAGGAATTAAAAGGGGAAAAGAAAAATATAGATAAAGAAAGAGAGAGAGAGAGAGAGAGAGAGAGAGAGAGAGACTTTGACAGAAAAGATAAGTTAAAATGTAAAGTAAAGACATAACGGAATGAAAATATCTTTGCAAAGTATGAGTATGAAGCCATATCTTACTTGGGTTGAGCAATGAATGATTTCTTTTTTTAAATAAAAAATTACGACATTTCTCAGATTTCGCTATTCTACAAACTCTCAACTTACTCAAGATGAAACATAAATGTATAGGAATAAAATAAAATGATATTAAAAAACACAGATGAACAAGAATAACGAGTAGGTTCATAAAAAAATAAAATAACAAGAAATAGTCAGAAGAATTAGAAGAAAAAGAAGAAGGAGCTAGAGGAAAAGAAGGAAAAAAAAGTGCCCATTCTCACGTTTTAGTTCCAATATCGGGCATCCATTGTCTAGGGAGTCTTTCATCTTATCAGCGTAATCAACAAATACCGCTCAAGGATTAAAATCGAACGATTTTTATTTACCCACCTTGTATTTACACTTCGGTTTGTTTTTTCCAATTGCTAAATAGTTCATTTTACCTTCATCTTACTGTCATCCACTAGCCTATAAAGGGCAAATTGGGGCGATCCCCCCTTCCCTCTCCTACAGATTTCTGACACTAAATGTTGTATGAATGCCATCAACTTTAACAAAACAAAACCACATTAATTTTTAGCAGATTATGAGACCATTTATATTTTAAATCAGTGATTTAAGATGGCTCTTTGAATACACGAATCTATATAGACATATTCAAAATACAGATTAGGAAATAATAATAATGATGATAATAATGGTGAAAATGACAACAATATTGATAATAATGCTAACAATAACGATACTAATAATAGCAATATAATGATGATGGTGATAAACATTCTGCTCCCTCGAAGAAGTACTTCGTAAACAATGATGCCAAACTTGGAGATTTAGAGCATGGAAAGGAGTAATGTAAATCATGGCCAGCAATAAATGTAAGCCAAACTTGACCTTTATGGATAGTTCAAATGCCCCCCCCCCCTCCCCTCCCCTTCACCGAGGGACCCAGTCTTGATACGTCACTGCTATTCTACTCATCAGGATGATAAAGCGAATGACCTCCCATCGACCTTCCCTTATAATCCGATAATCTTTTTATTTTCACTAAAGAATTAAGCCATTTAAATTCTTTTAATGTTTAATCAATGATAATTAGAAGGGCATTTTAATGGATGATGTGCTTACTTTACAAGTTTGTCTCTGCCACATTAGTACGAATGGAAATCGAAATGTAAAAAAAATAGAAAGAAGGCTAAACTGAATGTGAGAAGTAGATGAAATAATTTTTGTTTTAATTATTACAGATAACTAGAAGAAAAAAACGTTAGATTTGGATAGTTTGTTGAAAAGGCAGATCGCGCTTAAATTGTTATTTTTTTGTTTTTTAAAAAGATTTTTTTCCACGAATTCTTAGATAGGAAAAGAGGAGAAGAGCATAAAAGGCTATCAGTGTAATCAATCATCTTCTTCTCCTCCTCCTTCTCCTCCTCCTCCTCCTCCTTCTTCTTCTTCTTCTTCTTCTTCTTCTTCTCCTCCTCCTTCTGTTTTCAATCATTCTTCTTCTTCTTCTTCTTCTTCTTCTTCTTCTTCTTCTTCTAATTCTTCTCCTCCTCCTCCTCCTTCTTCTTCTTCTTCTTCTTCTTCTTCTTCTTCTTCTTCTTCTTCTTCTTCTTCTTCTTCTTCTTCTTCTTCTTCTTCTTCTTCTTCTCCTCCTCCTTCTTCTTCTTCTTCTTCTTCTTCTTCTTCTTCTCCTCCTCCTTCTGTTTTCAATCATTCTTCTTCTTCTAACCACCACTTTCATCATCATAACGATTCTCATCACCGTCACTATCATCAGCATCATCATCATTACTTTAATCGGCATTATCATCATCATTGGCAATTGACCATCAACTTCATAATCATCATCTTCATCATCATTGTCATCATCTTCATCATCATCATCCTTACCATCAAAGGCAACATATTTATCATCAACAAAATGTAAACACTTCACGATCTCACCGCTCCTCTTCATTCGTTTTGTTTCAGCATTGTAATTAAACATTCTGATTTCTCAAATCACAATCACTATTTTGTCTCGACAGCATAATATAAAGGCAGCTAACCAGTGCATTTGTTTTGTATAAATTATCACAAGACATGAATTTTATTCCATCAATATACATACAAAAACATACACATCGTAAAATATATTGCGATTCCAAACATTGAATCAGTTATAACACAGTTTATGAACATGACAAGAATAGCAGTAGTTTATCTAGACTCCCTTAAAACAAAAACAAAAGAGATGATCAAAGTAATACTTTAGGTAACAATCTTTACGAAATAATGGTGTTAAAACGGAAGGGTGCCGTGTTGGTCAACATTGCACCCGCAACAAAAAAGACGATAAAATATGAACTAAAATGAGTTACACATAGGCCTATGTGTTTAAAAAAATACATGTTATTGTAATAGACAAGAACATATGTTTTTTCAGCACTTTAAAAAGAATATATCAAACATAACTTCGACTCAATAACATCTAAGAACATCATATCAACCTATTGAAACTTTTCGACAAATTTAAACTCTGGCTTTGTCGGATGAAACAACAGTAACAAGTGTGTAACATTTATACGAATAAATCAGAATAACTTAATGACTCACAGAAAAAAAGGAATGGATTTTCCCCCTCGATAATCTTTAGCATATCATGTCATAATTTATAAACATAATGCAGCATCTCGTCACCCTGATAAATCAAATAGTCCACGAGAAAAGGAGAAATAAGCTAGATTTTTTTTTATAGCTATATAATATTCATGCTAGGGGCATCAAGTAAGCTTCATATATTATTCTCTCTGTACAAAATTAATATTGATTTTTTTTTTCACCTGAAATCGTTGAACTATTTGATTTATCTAGACAGTGACGGTCATAATCACAATACTTTCAGCGCCCGCGCTTAAATTTGTCAACAGTATAATATATATATTAATTTATATATGTGTTTCTCTCTCTCTCTCTAAAAGGAATTTCAACACAACTGAAATATCCCACGTCATAATTTTATACTGCGCCTGCGCAGTGCTGCTAATTTCTTGCGTAATTTATGGAATTACATAAAGTGGTATTTGCATTGCTTTTCGTTGGAATTTCATTTAAATATCCTAATATTCCAATAAATTAATGCTGCTATTTTGAAGTAAGTTCCCTCACGAATAATAACATGACAGAATGTTTTCCCATCACACTTAGGGGAAATTCAAGTCAGGGACCGTCCCTGATATAAATATCACACACTAGTATAGTATCTCCGATGCCTGATTTCCAGGCATTCTTTAAATCTCTGCCGAGTTATAGTACATATAATTGTGCGGCGTTTCATAATTGCGTCTCAATATATTCTGGGAATATTCATCGATATATCGATAGAGGTATCGAATCATTTGTGAAGTAAATTTGCATTGTTGACAGAGAATGTCTTGTATAATTGAAACAAAATAAAGAAAATGTTTCTTATAAGTGCCGAAAGTCACTAAACAGTGACTTGCTTTTAATAGACATGTGCCGAAACACACATCATTTTGTATAATACACATCCACAAATCAGATTTTTGTTTTGTTTTAAGTAATATGTTGGAAGTTTAAATAACTTGATAAGAAGTTGTAATAAAATGTTTTTTCTTTGATAGGTATATACGCTTTTTAGGTATAAGAGTCTCATGAAAAGACCACTAGAATATCGGAAATATTCCCCTTTTCTTGTGAAACACCAGATGGTCTGGTAAAAAGGAAAATGCAGTCGCTTCGTCCTGGAAGAATTACATGCAAAACAAAACGTAATTGCAGTTTTGATGCGTAGAGTCGAGTTCCTACTCTGTTTCTTCCAGCGGCAACTGTCATTTTAAAGCAGCGAATCTGAAACTGGTTCGTTGTGACGTCATATGACATCACAATCAGTTCAGCTGCTGTGTCATCAGCTTGTCTTTCGCGTTAAGTTTTTGTTTCGACGCGGCTGATGTGGCGGCAATTGAACATCACCGGCGACCGAAGTCGTCATCATCATCGTAATCATCATCGTCGCGTGTCCGTAATCTGAGTTAACAATCGCCATCCACCCGGTATTCGAAGTCCCAATCGCACGCACCATAGAGCTCGGTTTATACTAATGTATTGAAGTCCGTATAAATCTATGGTAGCGTTGGAGATTATGTTGAAGTGTGAACTCGTCCTATCAGGCTTTAAGGCTAGTCGTGCATCATGAGGTCAGCGAGTCGATCGGCGTGGGTTGTGTTCACACCGAGGATTCGAAGTCGAGATGGACCGTGCTCTCGATGGCTGGGGGCAGGAAAATCCAGGTCTCGAACGGGCCCATGGCTTCGATCTCGTTGACGGACTTGGGCTTGGTCCTGGCCATGATGTAGCGATCAGGAGCGAAGCATCTTTGGTAGAATGGGACCAATAAGAACAGGGCTGTTGCGGCGACGTAGATACCGATGCTAGCATAGATTGCATCATCGTATGAACCGGTCTTGTCTACACTCTCGCCTGCAAGAAACAAAAAGAAAGAGAATAAGTTTATATCCTGATTCACTTTCAAAATGCTTATATATTTATTAACATCTGGACTTTTTTGCCCAATAGAAATATCAAAAACTAAAGCCTCTTACGGAGCTTAACCCTTCCAAATACGCTCACTTGTAAGACATCTATTGTTTTTTTTAAATCGACAGCTAAAATGATTTGATTTTAAAAAACTGTCTTGTAAAAAACATTTTAAATTTCATTGCAATACAAATATATACTCCTCTCAAATTACCGCAAAATATTGACCAAACCACTGATTTAAAATCGGTTTCATGTAAATCAAAAAGATAATCACTGTTGTCAGAAGAAAAAGAAAAAGAAAAGAAAAAAAAAAAATCCAAATTATTTTGCAAAGAGGTAACAAATTTCTAGATCTCATCAGACAATGCGTCACACTACTTAGTTTCGTGATCGAGTACGACGACGACGACGACGATGTGTGAGGGAAACTCACCGAACAGGGATCCGAGGATGAGTCCGAGACCGTTGGCGACCAGGATGACAGTGCATGCCTCGACGCTCCTAGCAGCCCCAAAGACTTGATTGCAGATGGAATACGGGAGGGCATCAAACACCGTCATGATTAGGAAACCGGTAACTGTTGGACAAAAAGAATGAAGAAAAAAACATCGGATTTAATAGAGTGCTTACAAATGCAACAAAAAGATTGAAAGTAATTTTGAAAGGACAGAAGGTTCCCAAACGAAAGATCGGTCGGTCGATTAAGAGAGAGAGAGAGAGAGAGAGAGGGGGGCATATAATGCAACACTTTGTATTTCATTATTCAAAATGTACTCTACAGAAGTAATTTGTTTGCATTGCACTCAATATTACCGCAATTGAACCGAAATTGTTATAGCCTTCAAATATCTTTTTTTTTTCTCTTTGCCTCCTTTAACTTACATGTCAATAGTATCATAAACTTATCTATCAGATGATTTAATTGGCAAATTTAAACTCAGGAACTTTTGGTGTCTTATTTTATGATCAGCAGATACGTCTTGCTAGATCCTGGCAAAGACTTAACGTTTTCAAGACGTTCATATAATATCCAGAAGACGTTTATAGAACGTTTAGTCATGTCCAAAGAACGTTGTGCGTTCTTTGAGAAAAAGAGAAAGGTAACATTTCTTACCGACTGCGACGCACATCATCGTGGGCACGGTCTTGGCGACGGTGAGTCCGTACATGATTCCACTGCCGACTACGCTGGAGAGAACGAAGAGATAAACCTTAGGGAATGGTAGGTGATCACCGAAGATACCGAGGCAGGCCTTGCCGCAGACCTCGGCGATGGCGACCACGGCCATGATCAGGGCGCACTTGGATTCGACGATGCCGGCGGTCGTCATGAAGTTTACCTGTAACGAGTCAGAAAAAAGAAGATTGAGAATAACTTGACTATCAAATGTAATGAAATCGTATAAAATAGATGAGAACTTAGGAATAATATATAAACTGCCGGTGCGCGTTTATGTCGTGACAAAATGCACCATAAGCGCATGTCAGTATTGGATAACCGACCCCAAAGACGAATTTTCAATCATCATTATTAAGTAATTATTAAGTAATTTCTTTTTCGATATGATTATGATCTTATCTTGCCTTGAGTCCCTGCGATATGAAAAGTTTGTATACACATCTCTCATGATTATCTTATCACACAATGGCAAGATAATCCATGGGTTGCGCAAACATTCTTTTGATATCCCAGAAGTATTTCAAGATTACGGTACCATCCACCAAGGTGGTATTCATGTTCTCTCACCCTCTCAATGAGATTAATATAAATCATATCCTTATCACATTAATGTACTTCAACAGATGTTTCTTTAGTTTTTTTGTAATCGTGTCACTCATGTGACGTCAATGAATCTAAACTCTATACAATCATGTATAAAATGTGATCTTTAGTGGTGATCAGCAGTGGTGGTAAATATAATGATAACCATGGTCGTGAAAGTCTTTGCGATGGTGTTTGGTGATGATGATGATGATGATGATGAAGATGCTAATTTTGATCATTATGTTGATTGTTAGAATTGAGAAACAGTGAAGAAGAAGAAGAAGAAGAAGAAGAAGAAGAAGAAGAAGAAGAAGAAGAAGAAAAAAATGATCGTAATGATGAACACTCACGAAGCAATGTCCGTTAATTTGTCCGTTAAGGGAATATTTTCTTGTTGAATTTCATATCTATTTGAAAACTTCGGCGGCCACAATAATTTATATTAACAGTTCTGAAGACCCTCTAAAAGTCTCAAAAATTTAAAATATTTCATAATAGGCGGCATCTAAAGTGCCCCTCCCCCCAGGCTCAAATAAACTATTGCATATCTCAAAAGAATAGAGCAGACAGAAAACGTCAAGGCGATTTTAAAAGCTCTCAACATCTGTCAAAAGATCTGTCAAAGCAGATAAGAAGATTAGCTTAATCTCGTAAAAAACTATGTCTTACGTTTGTCATTCTGCTTCGACCAAACTAACCCATCCATTCCCATCTTAGTCCTAGAAATTCATAATCGTGTGCTAAGATTCCATGCTGAATCTCAAGCGATTAAGTTGGCAAACTAAGTTGGTAAACATTTCAAAAGCTTATCAGTTGTTTACGACGCTTTGGGCTACTTATAGATAAAGTACAGTTTAAATAGGCTTGTAAGTAGTTTGAAGTAGGATTTATAATCGGACTTTGATACCCTGATAAGGTAATTAGTCAATATTTCCCGGCATCGCGTGATTGTTGAGGAAAAGAAACTCATTGAATTGATGACAGATTTATCTCGCTCGTTACTGATAAACCCCCCAAAGCAAGGACAAGGGCAGATTAAGAGTAATCACTTTATGGGTATGACGATTATACTGTTAATATTTGTATTTTGTTTATTTTCTTTATGAGAAGTAGGTCTAAGTTAAGAGGGCGACGGAAGAGAATAGATGAGAGACTTATTGAAGTCTGTTTCGAAGAAACAAGCGAATGTCTCTTCATTAGAAGCATTATTATCAAAATACTTTGAGAATATCATAATAAAGTGAATAGGGAAAAGTGTGGATATATGAATAGCTTTTCCTGACAATAAATGGCGAAGATGTGAACGTTAAAAAATGTGATATCAATTTTTAGGCGATTTAAGTAAAATTATGGAACATCTTTTTAGGTTGAGAGTCAGGAGTGAAGTTTGTTTTACAGCAAAGTCACGTGACTGGTGACCGAGACGCACAAGGCTCCTGACTGGACACTAAAATGCTCCCAGACAATAGCCCTTCCTATCTGACAGTTCGTTAATGAATGATTAACTCGGCGTTGACAAGGTCTTGACTGGTCAGACGGCCATTGTTTCACACCTGGCTATCATCAAAGCCACTAGTCGCCGCCGCAAGAACTTCACCTAACACCACTCCCTTCCCATTTCCGAAATTCGATTTCAGTGTTTTGGTAGTAGTCCAACAATTTGGATGATCTACCACATGGTTTGTCTAAACCGGAAGTTTCATTCACCTTTGCTAACGGCAATACAATCGATCTGTCAGTTCAGCCAAATCCTGAAACAATCAATTCCTAATTACACCCTAGTTTGTGGTTGCGACAAGGTCGGACAGGTATTGTTTCGGATGCTAGTGAACATGAGGTGGTGGGAAAAACGTGATTGCGATCAGTTATCTTGGGCGCGGCGTATATACTGGAATCAGGACGCTTGCACTTTTACAGTTTTAATATTAATTTAATCCACTGATAAACGTAGCTGAGAATCAGACTTTTTTGTGGGTTAACTAGCTGCCTCATAACATCCTCTTGTCATTAAAATCATTCTAAAACACGTAACACTTAACACTTAACAGCCCATCCCCTACGCCTGGCCCAGGCTAAACATGTTTTGCTACCATGGAAACCATATTGGAATGTTTTTCTCAGTGATACTAAAAGGGTGGATAGCTCATGAAGGAGAAAGGAAAAAGGTCGAGAAATGTGGAATTATGTTGTATCAAGAAGAAGTAGAGGTGGTATTAAAATACATATAGAAATGGGGTTTTAGAAAATGTTATGACGTGATCTCATACCAATATTTTTAAAACAGAAAGTGACAATGCTTACCATGCTGACGTAGTAGAAACTCATGGTCATTGCGCATCCCATCAGGCCAAGGGCGAGGAACCAGACTTCCGGGAAGGTCAGGACCTTCAACCTCTGTGTGATCGTCTTTGACCTGGACACGGGTTTGCCTGGGATCTGAACCTTGACATCCTGGTCGACGTCCAACCTCACCTCCGTGCACGATTTCTTCAGGTCCGATTCTGTGGGTGGTAGGAGTCCCTCTGCTTCGGCTGCCTTGGCGATGGCGGCCGGGCTGAGCTTGACCTCGATGGCGTCCACGGGCTTCTTCTTCTCCTCATCGTCATCGACATGGGTGGGTGGTTTGGGAGGCTCGCAGAATGTGGAGATGGAAGGGACGCCGAGGGCGAGGATGATACCGGCCATGATGCGGAACATGTTTCGCCATCCGAACTGCGACACCAGGTAATAGATGAACAGGTTCATCACTAACATTCCTGCAGGAATATAAAAAGAGACAACATAATAAATATAAACATTCTTCGTTGTTAAAAATGTAGGGAATGAATGCTGGATAAAACCATTTAACATAAATCCTCGGGATGAAATTCCCCACCAATGTGGTTATGGACAACGTAGAAATTCCTGAATGCTTCAGTTTCTTTGAATGAAATTTTCAGGCTATTTGTTTTCCTCTTCAAATAATGACCTGCTCTTTATCTCAAAGGAAAAGAATCACCGTCATATTTCTTTGACCATTTAATTCAGGAGGTATAGTTTAAATTGAGATGAGTAGGGCCTATTCGAACACAGAAAAGAAGATGGTATGAATTCTCTTAAAGCTTATCAACACTAGTGTGGCTAGGAGGGATTAGACCACACAGCGAGGTCACTGACAGGTGGCTATCTCATTAACTCAGCCCTCAACTAACATAAGAAAAAGAGGATCATGGGGGACCAATGGTCACTGATTAGGCATTGTTTTCTATATAGAGGAAGCAAGTAGCTACAAGTAGGACAGTGGGGCTTTAACATACGTGAGATTGGATAAAGAGAACTGTCGACAAGACTGATGAAGTACGATAATCTGAGGAAGATATTTACCTGCGGTGGTACCGATGAGCGCCAAGCTGGTTGCCCTAGAGCAGTTCTTGCGGGGGAAGTACTTGAGGATGAGGCTGATGGAAGAGATGAGGACCATGTTGATACCGAAGCCGTAGAGGACACTAAAGGTGAAGAACATCGGCATGATCGACGGCATGAACGACGTGATGATGAGCGAGGAGAAGCACATCATGAGGCCGATGGCGGCGATAGGCCGAGCACCGAAGCGGGCGACGAGGGGGTTGGAGACCAAGCTGCCCAGGGTGTGGAAACCAATGGCGATCGAACCCACCCAGCCTGAGATTGAGAGAAAAGGGAATACACATATGTTTTGCAAGGTTCGAGCATCAGGGGTGCGTATCTGGCACTGGTAGAAAGGGTTGCTGCTCGCGGGCGTGGTCGCTGGTAGTAGCGGTGGTCATGGCGGCGGGCTTTATCTTTCAAATTATCTACGGAGGGGACAGACATAATATATATGGCTGCCGAAACTGTATGGAAACAAAGATGGGAGGAAAAGAGATTGGGAGAGACAAAAGAAGATGGAGAACGGGTGGTGAGTATTGTTGTACAGGAATCTTGTCAGATATTTATGATCTAGCGACAAAATGGCTAATATAATTACCAAGTGATTCCTTTAATAAGATGAAACATCTTCGAAGAGATAATGTCAGTGATGAATTGCTGCAAAGAAAGTTTACAAGTTTCGACATTGCATTGTGATGATAAAAGAAAATATGAGTTGTTATCAGCATAATCACTCTCTCGTTTTCATTTAGTCTTTATTATAATTTCCTGCTATGACCTTGTTGACATACTCCATATTCAAACCAACATAACGATAGATTAATATACTTTTAGAAATAGACGATGATTAATATTAATATATAGCTTTCGAGTTTCTACTTATCATTTCATGTAATTACGTTGCTTAGTTTATCTCCTATAATAATAACTTATAAATCCTTTATAAAAGTGAAAACACTTTGTACACATTTTACAGTGCGTTTCTATGCCAGACAACTGACGAGATATAATCGGGAAACTTGTTCAGAGAATTGCTTCCGCTAGAGTCAGTGGAGTTGGGAATAATCTGTTTTCATAGACGTTAACCTATTGTATGTTGTCATATCCGCAAAGGGTAATCAATTAGGTGGAACGGGTTGAGAAAAATAACTTCGAAGAATACATGTTTTGGTATTGGGTGCTAACATCTTTTCACTCTTATTTCGTCTTAAATGTAAGAATGACTCGGGAATGAATTCACTGGTAAATCATCGAGATTTGAGGCTTGTGCTAGTTCGGTCAGATATCGCACTGGGCAATTAAAAACTAATGATCCTTTATGTAAGAAAAATGAAAATATAAGATAAACCATTATTAAATTTTATTTAGAAATAAAAGTTCACAAACCTAATCATTTCGCCCCACGCGGTCAACTAAGGAATCGAACCGGTTTTAACAAGTCTAATAGATAACGTCACGCCCACGATCCCGTAAACAGGGCGCCCTGTTGGTTGCGCAACTTTTCGCCAATCGCATGCAACGTTCCCCATGAGCAGTTACGATCTTTAATGTACATGTGCTCTTCAGGGCTTAATAGAGTATCACCTTTTTACTGGTAGACTACATGCTTGACCGCAACGATTTAGTTGAGCTTATCATATTTCTTTTAAAACAATTAAATTGTAAGAATTGATGTAGAGAACGAAGTGAAAACGATTGTAATGGTATCATAATTCCTCAATTCTAAATTAGACTTACGGTTCTAAAATTCTTAATCAATCATACAATATATTTCATTATATTCTGAAGTAAAACTAATGTACTGCGCATTCAAAGTACGCGTCACCCCAAAAGTGACTTTCTCTCTCTCTCCCCCTCTCTCTCTCTCTCTCTCACAAACAAAAATATCATTATATCTCATTTTGGTTGTGACCTAAATTGTGTTCAGTATTGACCTATCACTTACTATTTCAATGTTAAAAGCTGTGTACATCCTACCACAAAGAGACTGATTATCAATTTAATTATGATTGCGATAACAGGTGAAAAACCGCAAAAATATCATTCATTCATACAACTTGTGAAGTCGACATTCAAAAGTACAAGTACCCAAAACAAGCAAGCCAGAGATAAATAGTGCAATTTCGGCGTCAACGAATATTAGATATAATATATGCATTCCTCGTAATATATAGACATCATTCAAAAGTACACAACGAGGAAAATATTGAACTCTTCCGATGTCTTCTAGCATTTCATCCAGATGACAGAGATGATTTGTAAATATCCGTTTCATGCAGAAGAGAAGAATGTCTTTTTGTTCGCCATGGTGATGATCTGAATAGATTATTATATCATGATCGTGATTATGAAGACAAAGAAGCAAAATATTAAGTTCTTTCTGGCATCCTCAAAACAGCAAGACGATAGATGCCACAAGCTAAAGCTGGATAAAAAAAACACTTAAAACTTTCTTAAATAATAACATAAAGCAAAGCAAAAGCATGTAAAATAATGAGCATAAAATTAACATTCACACTCATACAGACATACACACAGCTTATTCAACCACTATTAATTTCAGATATTGAATAATGTCAGGGCAATTCCGTGAGATGCGTTGCTTCCGACACAAGTCTTTTTCAATCCACATAATATATGCCTAGTTTGGCAAAGAGCACAAGAATGGAACCACCAAGGTATTAGTAGTAGTACCAAATACATGGTCAACAGATTTGTCTTTTCTTTTGATGAAATATATTGATAAAACAACCTTATACAGAGCACATCTCACGAAATCGCTCCGGATTGAATTTTGTTTAAAGATGGGTTTGGGTTTGGGTGTGGTTGATGGTGGTGGTGGTACTTACTGGTAGGTGATGCATTGCTGCCTAAGTCATCCTTGAGGGCCACGAAGATGATGCCATATGAGTAGAGGAACCCAAAAAGAGCGAAGAAGACGATGAAGGAAGAGCAGGTTACCACCCATCCCCACTGTTTTCGCAGAGTCAGTTTAGCGCCTTCCATCTTGTTCTTGAGAAACGTCATGATGATGATGTAGTTCTTTCTTCTTACTAGATCGTGATGAGAAAATGATTCCTTTGTTGTATGTATCGTCTGCTGGGAGACCGACAAGAAACTCAACTAGCTTTGGTGTTGGAGAAGAAGCTTGGAGCTGGCAAGGGAATGATGTTGTAGTCTGTCCTTGTTTAAAGGTGGCTAAAGCCAAGAGCTAAGAGCTCGGAAAAACGTATGTCACCTGCTGAAAATCATTTGTGCTGTGGTCACTTTTCATCCAGAACCACAGCTTTATACCGCTAGGGACGCCATGGGTTTTTTTCGCCTAGTAACAGTGCTGAACCAGTCCAGCTTGACAGCTCTACTACGGCTGCGTCGCTTGGCCAATACCAGTCAGCTGATCGCAAATCAGCTGTTTGCGGTTAGCGACGTCACAATGAAAGAGCGAGGGCTTCCCTCGTTTTAGACGTATGCCCAGTCGCTTCCATATACCACATTGTATATTGTCTCAGTGCATTATTCAATGCACCGAGCCGGGTTCTCATAATCTGTCAAGTGTCAACACAAACGTCCCTGGGACGAATAGCCTTTGACATGTTGAGGCTCGCTCGACCCTTTGGACTTGTTTTCGACCATGAAACTACTGGACCATACCATCCAAATTAATTAGAGTTGTTTTGTGAGCACATATTATCAGCGACCCTTTAAAAAACAACTCATAAAATTACTTCTTCTTTATTCTTCTACTTCAAAAGTAGTCAAAGAAAGAAAACAAGATAATCATTCTGTTCTCTCTCTCTCTCTCTCTCTCTCTCTCTCTTTCTCTCTCTAAACTCCCCCTCTCTCTCTCTCTCTCTCTCTCTTTCTCTCTTTCTCTCTTTTTAACTATCTCCCTCTCTCACTCTCTCCATATTTCCTTTTGTTATGCCATATTCTGTCTTATATCAATATTTTGACAATTCAATGCTGCACGGCCTGCTGAATCATGATGGAACAGTGGTATAGGACATAGGTCTCGTTTTCTTGAGGTCCCAGGTTCGGCACCAATCAAGTTAATGGTCTATCTGGTATTGCCCTTCGATAATTAATTTTCATTACCACATGCAAGTCCCTTGTAGCTGGTATAATGCCGCAGGTCCCAAAAGCGCCCTGTTTTTCTTTTGTTAGTGGTCAGGTATTAATTAGTCATAACTATCAGTCATCAATATCAATTTATTGTACTGATAACAACAGCAGCAGCAGCGGTAACATCAACAACAACAACAACAACAGCAATCATGCGACTATCTGACTTTTCAAGCTTGGTATAATATCTGCCCCCTCCCTCTCCCATTGTCTCTGCCTACACGGTCATTACATAATGGTACGTGCCTAATTATCAAGGGACTAATTATTTGCAGATACATAATAACGGTGTGATGTCCAACGTAAGCAGTTTTTGCCCGTATATAAACGAAAGTCTACAGTTTACTCGTCAAATTTAATAATGACATTACGTAATAATGTCAAGCAGCTGGTGTTGTTGCAGTACGTCTGCGGGTAATAAGAATGGCTAAGGAGAATTGTGTTTATTAATTGCGCACAATTTTTGATGAAAAATAATGGCCGTGCTTCGTATAGGATTGTTAGAGAACCCCTTTTCTTTCGTTCACCCTCTCTCTCTCTCTCTCTCTCGTCCATGCATGCTCAAATCTCTCTATATTGTGTTTCCCTTTTTTGTTTGGGGGGGGGGGGGGCGGGTATCCGATGTTTACGTTAGAGGATAACAATATATGAAGTGCCCCAGTTAAACACAAATAATTGCAGATATAATAGCTCTGTTTGGCGCTGCCTTCTAAATTGCATTGCTATTTACAATTATAAATTCCGACTCGAGAACTTAAAATGCCTTCAAAGAAGGCTGGACTATTCAATACACAGCACAATACCCAAGCGAGATAGGGGGTCTCCAACAAAATCACCTTCATAGATCAATTTTCACAACACAGAAAATAATTTTCCATATTAACGAGGTCTGTAAGTTTGTAAAATTTAACGATTTTTCTCGTTTCAAAGCATTTTCATTAAAGATATGAACTATTACTCGGGTAGATTGATCACTATTATCCTCATTTCTTAACTGTGAGGCCCACGGGGGAATCAAAAAGACTCATCTCTCAATATTATGTTTCTATAAACACCAACCCTCAAAACAGATTAGAAAATATCAAGGTAGATTGTATCTGGGATGGTAAATATTATTGAAATACTCCGCTCTGGGGCGAGAGATAATTCATCTTGACTGCTTGTATACAATCCAAATAAAAGAACGATGATCTATATACTTTATACAGCGCACAATAGCTCCAATCGAGGACATTATCATTCGCACGTTTTTAATCACGCTGAGCGCTTGCAGAAAACGACTGGTAAAGAGTCCAAACTAATTACCATTGTATTCATATTGAGTAGTCCGCCTCCTATTTGAGCAGAAAAAAATTCGTCGAGAACCGGTAAAATCTGGTTCTGCAGAACTGGTTCTCTGATACGGGGTTGGGTTGGCAGGATATCTTGCACAACAATGTGTTATTGACGGTGAAATTTTAATGGCGAGTAGCATTATTCTGTTCCTTATTATTACCTATTGACTTGCTCTTTCACCGTCTATTCATAGAGCTAGTATTACTTGAACTGGCCGACTTTGAGAAATATTATCTGAACCATTGGTCTTGTGAGTGAAAACTGAGAAGAAAAAAACACCACGAATTGTTAGCGAATGGCTTCAGTGACAAATAATTTTCGGTAACATATGACATCTTAATACAATATTGTTACTTTGGAGGATGTATAATAAATGATACACATACAATTTGCATGTTACTTATATTCATAATCCACTTCAAACCTGTTCGGTATGAGTCTACCCTCATAATTATAACGAATATCTTCTCATCCCTTTTTCCCTAATTTTCTTCCATGTCTTTAGTCTTTTTAGTTCATTTAATTTCTTAATCATTATTGTCATAATTTTGCGTTTAAATTCTGAAACCACATTTTCCTGCACGGCCATTTGGTAATACATACATTTTACAAGAAAGGAAACATGCATAACAAATTATAAAGCTGAAGATGATAATAATGAGGTTGAAAATTGTTATGGTTCCGGGACTGAATAGAATATCGAATGAGAAATATATAAAAACATGCAGTCAAACACAAGAAATGCGAAAAACTGCATTGTCAAAACTAAAAAGGACTGGTGATTGAAATGTAATGGATTGACTGCACGTTGAAATAGCAAAGAAGGAGTGAATTATAATGAAATCTCGAAATGGGGGCAAAATGTGAAGAAAATAAGATTCGCCAGTACATACTAATAAAGGTGGGAAGACAAAGAGGAAAAAGAAGGAGAAGAAGAATAAGTAGTAGTAGTAGTAGTAGTAGTAGTAGAAGTAGCAGTAGAAGAAGAGGAAAAAGAAGAAGCAGAAGATGAAGGAGAACTGATAAGAAGGGGGAGAAGAAGAAGATCAGGGAGATGGAAAAAAGGAGAAGGAGAAGAAGAAGTAGAAGAAGAACAAGAGGAATCAAAAGAAGAAGCAGGAAAAGAAAAAGAAAAAGAAGAAGGAGAAGAAGGAGAGGAAGAAGAAGATGAGGAGGAAGCAGTTTAAAAGAAAGAAGGAGGATGAGGGGGAGAAGGGCAACAGCATTAGAAAAAAGGAAGTAGACAGAGATGAAGAGGTAAAGAAAGGAAAAGCAACAACTAAAATGAAAAAATGAAAAGAGATAAGAAGAAGTGAAAAGAAACAAAGAGACCAAAGAAGAAGGAGAAGAAGATTGAACGATGAAGAAAGAAATATAATACAGACGAAACAGAACATGAAGAAGAAAAGAAATGGGAAAAAAGAAGAAGAAAATGGAAACAGAAAAGAAGAAAAAAGCAGGGTATTGAAGGAAAAAACATGTCTCAGATTCGAATAGTGCCCATTGTTTCGATCTGCCCACACGACCTGTTTCGATCCGTCTTATCCTCATTATATAGCAACATGTAAGTACGGTGGAGGCAGGTTCTGTCGACTTTAATCAATATGGATTATCTCAAAAATTCCCAATTGAAAATACACATGCATTAGATTTATCATAGACCGCTGCATTGGTTCCTTAGGTTTCTGTTTCTTTTCCTAAATCTCAAACATATATTTGTTTAATCACGTGCAGGCCAAACTGCATCCCAGCTCATAACTCAAGGAAGTATGAATTCTGCCTAGGCCTATTTAATTTATTTACTCTTCTACTGCTTACGTGTTTGCACTGCGCATACAAATTCTGACATCTCATTTTGACAAGTGTCAGACATTTAGTTAGCAAGCATAAACCCTAATTGTCAGTCAGTCTGTACTGTGAGACTAAGCTGACAGCATACTACATAGACCCTGTACTTAAACTGCTCGTATTAGACACAGTCAAAGGCTAACAGAGCTGAATCTAGGCTCTGCTCAAGGATTTGGGAATCGTACTGTAGTGTCAAATTAGAGTCTGCGCGTAGAGTGTGAGACTATTCAGCTTCTGTCCATTGTTGCACAATCAAAGTTCTACGTCACAATAGAAGATGGCGCTTTCCAAGGACATTATCTTTCCTTCACCTTTCGCAATGGGATGGGGGGGGGGGGGGGTCTTTAAATTTATGGAAAAGTCAGACTATTGTGTTTAAATCGGATCCCTTAGCATTGATCATATGTCAATCAAAAGGATTGCACAATAAAGGTTGAAATCGTGAAAGAAAGAAAAATAAATAGATGACGTATAGAAGATTGAATTGCAAAGTAGAAAGACAGGCTGCACAGGCAAGAAACCCATAAAATATCAACATAATATATAGGTGTTTTTTTAATGAATAAGTTAATGAATACATGAATAAATAAATGAATGAATGAATGAATAAATCAATTAATTAATCATTACAATCAAACAAAAACTTAAAGCGGTACAAGTGAAAGAGTGGTTCCAAACAGTTACCGTTTTATCATTTGCTAGAGAAAAGAGAGAAAGGGGAGAGAGAGAGAGAGAGAGAGAGAGAGAGAGAGAGAGAGAGAGAGAGGGGGGGGGGAATAATTTGATACAATATTACTAAACATAACCATCATAAACTTAAATTTCGACCTTAACCCTAAACCTACGTTAAATCAAACAAATCTTCAGTATTTACTTGTTATAACTCAACTAATCAGCCTCAATTTTTTTTTAAATATGAATATTCGTCACTTAACAATGATTACAAAAATAATAATAATGATGAATCTATTCTCTTTGTATCATCAATTTGTTTGCCAGTATGGAATATGTAATAACCGTTATGATCTATATTAATGTGTATTATTTGTACTTGTCTATATCGAAGTTTTGTTGAAATGCTTTTTAAAACTGAGCTTGTAAAACTTGCAATGTAATTTAGCTTTCAAGCTACCATGTTGCAGTTGCTCTAATAAAACCATTCTACTTCTACTACTACTACTACTACTGCTACTACTACTACTACTACTACTACTACTACTACTACTACTACTGCTGCTACTACTGCTACTACTTCTACTACTACTACTTCTACTACTGCTACTACAACTACTACTACTACTACTTTGCGAAATAAAGCCAGGAGCAAAATGTCAGATCAATAATCTGTGATCACTTTCTAATCGTTTCCTCTGCAATATAATAGAAACTTTATAGTGAACTGACCCCATTTATGACGAAAAGGTTACAATTTGGGCGAGGAAGTAGACAGCTCAATGTCAAAGATGTTGTACTTCAAATGTTTACTTTTGGAAGTTTCGGCTGAGAGGAACAAAACATTCTGGGGCTTCGATCAGACTGGTTTCCTTCCACTTTTCTGTCTTCCCGGCGTGACTTTCAACAATCTAGTTCATTCATTCATTGTCTCAATGATTACTATTTTGACTGTGTAACTATCAAAGGTGCGTACTGTTTACTTTTTATGTTTCAATAGCATCGTTCCTTTTTTTTCTCTCTCTCCCTCCACTTTTCACTATTTCCCTCTCTCGCTTCTCTTTCTCCCAGTCTGCCCATCTCTCTCTCTCTCTCTCTCTCCACTCTCTCTCTTTCTCTCTCTCTCTATATCTGATTGTCTGTCTGTCTGTCTATCTTCCCTCTTTCTCTCTCTCTCTCTCACTCTGTCTATCTATTCTTCCTTTCTCTCTCTCTTTCTCTACTCATCTCAATCAGACTGGTTTCCTTCCATTTTCTGTCTTCCCGTGACTTTCAACAATCTAGTTCATTCATTCATTGTCTCAATGATTACTGTTTTGACTGTGTAACAAAGGTGCGTACTGTTTACTTTTTTATGTTTCATTACCCCCCCCCCCCCTCCTTCACTTTCTCTCACTTCAATTTTCAGTTTAGTTTCTTTTATTTCACATGAAAAAATACAAAACATTAAGAAAGCATAGCATGTTTACAAAAATTGATATTTGTGAACAATAAAGACATCTACACAGCATAAGTTTGTATGGCATTTACACTAAATAATTTCGAAATTACATGTGAAAAAAAAAAACTTAATAAAAACATATAGCTTGTAGAATTTACGTTCCTCAAAATAATTTTGACACAGTATCATTCATCATATTAAGGTAAAAGTATAATAACTCAAAAAGCAAAGTATGCAAACAAAAACAATGAAATGATATGGATGATGGGTGTAAGGAAGAAGAGAAATAGGAAGAGACGGTAAAGAATGGGGGTCAGAAGAAGAATGAGAAGAGAGAAAAGGAAGTTTTACTTTCACTTTTTTCCTCTCATGCTTCTCTTTCTCGATCTATCCCTCTCCGCATTCTCTTTCTCCCTCTCCCTGCCCATCCCTCTGTCTCTCTCTGTGTCTCTGTCTCCCTCCCTCTCTTTCCGTCTGTCTGTCAATCTTTTCTTTCACTCACTTTCTCTATTTATCTCGATCTCTTTGCTTGCTGGGAAATTATTGACGATGCACGCAACGTCTGAGGCCAAGACGAGACGCAACAAATCGTTAGTGCTCCCTCATTGTTCGAGGTCATCATCTTCGCAATAATGCTTCGCAACAATGCTTCGGGGTAAACAGTTCTTCGACATCTTTGCTTTGCTTTTATTCCGATTCCGTCAAAAGTTTGGTGTTTGGATGGAACTTAGTTTCGGGTGGGGTCTGTAGGGTTAGGGTTTGGATTATATAATGTTTGATCTTGTAAAGGTAAACAAAATAACACATTATTGAAGCTTTCTAAACGCACATTCTCTCCATTAGTGGAAGAGTGTAAGAAGAAATATTCCCTGAAAAATAATGTTCTCTTAAAAAAAAAATGCTCTGATATTTGTAATACGAATAGAAATAAGAGTTTGGAACAACTTACTTGGTACATTGTGAGCGTAGCTCCACACACCTAATTTGTGTACAGTGATATTCACTGTATTGTTGTATATTTTAATTTTCCAGCAAAGTGTACTCAATTTTAATGATTTAAAAACCTCGAAATACAATCAATCTACCCTGATTACTTTACTGTGTCTTTCACATTGCAATTGCATGACTAGAATTCTTTTTTTTAAACGAAATTTGTTGAAGGACTCGGTTAGTATAGTAAATTGAACCTTGCATTTTGCCACTGCGGAAAAGAAAAATCACAACATTGACAAGTTGACACAGGCGTCAATGACCCAAGGAAAGTGCAGTAGGTTGTAGAGAGGTGATTACAACTCTCCACGATAACAGATAACCGTGGATGCTGAATGCTTTCGTAGTAAACATTCATCCCGCCCAAACAGTATACAAACATGCATTGCTTAATTGAATGAGTCGGTGATAACAATGAACACGTCATTATCAAATGGTTCGCTATACAGTGTTAGTCAAAACAAAAGTTTACACATAGAAAATTGCTAATTAGTTTATAAATCATCAATGAACAGACAATTATTATACATCTTATGAAAGAGTACAAACAATAATGCCTCCTGTTCATCCAAGCGTGAACACATTCCACACAAAAATGATACCAAACGATTTGGGATAAAACGCTCTTTCATCAGATATAAAATAGTTTACTGTTCATAGATGATTTTTTTAAAGTAATCTGCAATTCTCTAGGTGTAAACTTTTTTTGGACTCACACGGTATATGCCTGCTTAATACCCTCTTTTAAACATTTTTGTTTAAAATGACTATTTTGTACCTGATTGCTAAGAAAGCATGTATGCTTGTAAGTAAATAACCAGGAGACTGACAGCTTTTGAGTCCTCTCCAAGAGACATGAGGGACATGATGGCATTTTAATTTGTTAGACTAAGTGGGCGACGTCAATAGGCTAATTTTCTTCTAAATGTCGTAATTATATTCAAAGTTGAAAAAAAAGACGATCCACACAACAACAAAAAATCGGTATGCACGTACATTTATTGAGTTTGGGATAATTGTAAACTTCAGTATGACGAAATACATATAGAAACAATACAAATTAGAAGATATGACTATTCTTATATGCTTTGAACAATCCATAGAAAGTCAGATACATGCATTTCCTAATTGTTCAATTTCTTTTCTGTAACGGCTAACAATAGTCTTGGTGCTCTTAGGCGTAATATTTTTCTTTTATTAAACGCAGGCTCTAAATGAAATCATGGAATCCCTCACATATTTTCCTCATGTTTGACATGTTTGTTCTTTTAGGACATACTCATAAGCTACTCTACTCATTAGGGACCTTAAATCCACAAGCCTTGCTTTCAACCAAGGTCACCTCATCTTTCTATTGTAACGCCATATTCTGTTAACTTGTTATATTCACGTTATTTTGTAAAGTGTGTTATGAAAGAAAGATAAATAAAACTTGAACTTGAACTTGAACTCGTACATTTTACCACAAAGTGGTACATGACGTACTCCATATCAGCCTCCTATAGGGTCAAGTTCAATCCTTCTTACCACGCTTGTACAAGGTGGCCGTATCTTAAGCAAATGACTTGCGACCTTTCTATGCAAATAAAAGGGCATTCCCCTTTTGACCGATGTAGAGAAGTTCAAGAGTGCAAGGTCAGTATTTTTTGTTTCAAGTACAAATTGTAGACATTTCTATATTAATGCTGAAGCCCACTTTGTCAAATTCCCTTTGATTGTAGTTTGTAAAGACCAACTAGGCCCAATATTAAAACCAAAAACTGGTATTAGGATAGAGATTCATCGATAACATTTGGAATGATAGAATGGTTCTCTTTTGAGCGGGGGGAGGGGGGGGGGGGTAGCTGATACAATGGATGACATCGTAGAAGGTCTAAAGAAACAAATTCAAACAATAAGTGACTCCTCCCTCTGAGACCATTTTCAACTAAGTCTATAATGTTACTATCCTGAGGGTAACCATGGTAATGGGCTGTAGTAGACTTTTTTTTAAAGAGCGAGTGGAAAAGATGGGAACATATTATACAGAAGAAAGAAAGAGATGCAGATGGAAAAGAGATAAAAGAAAAGGAAGAGGGAGAGATATATATAGAGAGAGAGAGAGAGGGGGAGAGAGAGAATGAAAGAAAATAATCAGATAGAATGAGAGAGAGAGAGAGAGAGAGAGAGAGAGAGGGAGAAAGAGAGAGAGGGGAACAGAGACAGAAATACAGACAGACAGACAGACAGAAAGAGACAGAGAGAGACAGAGAGACAGAGAGAAACAGAGAGACAGATTGACATATACAGACAGATATAGAGAATGAGAATGTGATGAGAAATGGAAGTGACATTTTTTTAAGAAAAGCAGAGTGAACAATGGCAGACTGGAATTAATGTCAATTTTCACTTCCGTCTATTATGTAACAGAAACCTCTACAGTCTACACTAACCCATAAATCATAATCTTTACCACACCCACGCGACAAAATGCATTATGTTTCACGAAAATGATATTAATGTTAATGGTATTCATTGACGACACGCATTGTAAAACGAAAGCTAATATTGCGCGGACTTTCAACATAATTTCAACATAGCGATGGTATGAGTCAATGCTCTCGAACCATCTCCTTGCTGTATCTCTTTGGCTATATATAACGATATCCATGGCTACACCTGTATAATAGTTCTGTCGAACAGGATAACCAGGACCGGTTCTGGCCTGATTCAGGACCTGGACTTCGAAGCCCTCGTGATTCATTCTAAGAAAATGATCTTTTTTTTTGACAAGCATGACGAGACATTTGGAGAGAAACGAAATTAGGGGATTGGCCGGGAACGTGTCTAAGGGAATGCCCGTATTTACACAAGAGATAAGTGTTACGTGATTTTAGGTATTAATTGCCTGTCAAATCGAGTAGGGCATTTCTCATTCTACTGAAAGGATAGGCCTACAACAATGCTTGCGGAATGTATGTGTTAAGGTTATTGGCTAGTAATATAAATTATATAAAACGGCAAGTTTTCAAAGACATAATAGAACACCAGTATCTCACGAGAGGGAAAAGAAGTTATGTGTCAGATGGATAAGACTTGTTACGCTTTTCTTATAAGTTAATGAAGAAATGGTGTATCCAGAAAGTAAGACGGAGGGGTGGGGTGGGACGGGACGGGAGGGTAGGGGAGAGGTTATGTTTATATCCTCACAGCGGAGTTAGTGAGTTGAGTTTTGCAATTGTTTTGTCGTCATGGAGAAGAACTAAATGCATAATTGCATTAACATCTACTAAACTTATTGGAATGTCGTCCAGTTTAGACGCGATTTACATGAAATCATATTACAAATATTTTTTTCCCCATTTCACTTTCCATTTATCGCATATACAATGCTCATCTCCCAATGATTATGTATTGAAAACTAGGCGAGGGAATGTTTAATATTAAACCAACAAATCTTTTAAAAATCGGTTGCGTTTCAAAGTGCAGTAAGTCAAAGCAATATCAACCGGAAGTATTTCACTCTCCCGACATCCTTCCATTTGGTGACAGTAGGTACATTATAAATGATAGAACCCATTGAATTCAGTATAATCACAATTGATGATAATAATAAAGGGATGTGGTTGTCCTCACAATAAGGATACCCATTGTGCATTTTTTCTCAATAAAAACATTGCTTTTTTAATATTTCTGTTCCCGCAGTAGTCACTTCAAAGGGATCGTTTAACAATGTAGATCTGAGATGCACGGCCCTACGTGTTGCCGGTACATGTCTGTGATATGGTGTTATATTGAAGCCCTAACAAAATTGCGCTTCAAATTCAAATTAATCAAAAAAGTAAAAACCTTTGAGTGACAAGTTTTACCATACTCGTTTTTCTCCAATAGACTGTTATGAAAACCGTTTGGCAAACGCAAAATTTGATTTCGATTTTCAATCATAAATATCTTGATAATCATACAGACGATCGGCTTGTTGGGGGTCTTGACTGACCTAAAGGTTTATAATTATCATCGCAGCATGAGCTAAATCAAGGATTTTTTTAAAGGATCTAAGACAAAGTATTTCAGCAGATGCTGGAAACTTATTACTGTTCTTGAATGTAAATGTATATCTTTCCAGATATTTGGGGGAATCTTCTTATAATAATCGACATTATCATTTTTTTAAATTTCATTGAAAACAAATAGAAACATATAAACCTATATTCTAACGAATGCAGACATAATCTCGAGTACATAGTAGTTTACGAAATCATTAAAAATATTTTTTTTTTTCTCGGAAGTACAATCAATTATATTTTCTTGCAAATACTCTACATTTTTATATTGCTTTATCTGATACTCATCATCATCAAAAATGCTCATGTTATAAACTCATATAAAATTCCTCACGTTTAGTTGTATTGATGGATATATAAATTGGAATCAAAAAATTATCTCGGGAAATAGATCGAGGTTACAAATTCTAGACTTTGCGAGACGTACATATAGATAGCCTAAGATAAGATAAGATATTTATTCGTCTTTCTTTCAAATGTCACATAGAGCATAGCATTAGATCATTACAAATTCACAATGCAAAAAAACAAATTAAGGCAACGATAAAAACAAATTGAACTAAAAGAAAGACGAGGAGACCCTGGTAAAAGCAGAGCTTGTAAGTTTTAGGGTCCTCTAGAGCTCTCTGGACCAAATAATTGGTTGGTGTATAAATAAGCAACAACATCAACATATTGGGAGTACATATTTGTTACTACCTAAGAATACATTAGGGAAAAAAGTGGTATAAGAAACAAGAAGTGTACATTCACAACAACAACAACAAATCGAGAGAAGAGACTAGACAAGGCGGGAGAAAAGAGAGAAAATAAGAGAAATAATAAAAGACTACAGCACACCACCATGATCAGACAAAAAGCAAAATACTTTAAGTCTAACCCTGATTTATAGAATTGCTAAAGAACCGAACAAGAGATTTAAACTAATTTCCCGGATTTATTCGCCGTTCTCCTCTGAAATCAAGAAATATTAAGATCTAGGTTACAGAAAACAGTAAGCACATGATATAATAGTTTTTAATCACTGTCTATCTAGCCTAGTGAGCAGCCGTAAGCCGTTGTCAGTCGTAGTACGCAACAAAGTGTCTGAACTACTAAACTAATTAGACTGCACGGTCTACTGCGCTCCGTAGGCTTGATACTATAGCTACATCTCTTGACACAGCCAGCGACTGCCAGAGCTAGGCTAGGTTCGACGCTTTCAGGAATTGTCTTTAAAGTGTCAAAATAGAGTTTGTGCAGGCAGACTACAACCAACCTACTTCGGAACCAGTTTAGTCCAGATCGATAGTTACCCAAGACGTGCAACATCGTCCGAACAGGTAGCATTCTTGGGAGCAAAGTCCAGATGATTGTGTTTGCTTTGATATCTTACAATTGATAATCATCTGCCTTAATAGCTTGTTTTTATTCAAAAATAGATACAATGTGTCGTAAAAATTGTGGTTGTTATGGGACTTGCCCTGAATGCATTCGTCATTAGTAACTGTCTTATAATAAAAATTATTGTACACATTGTTTTGGATGTATGCCACTCTAACCCTAAGCCCACCCCCCCCCCCCTCTCTCTCTCTCTTTCTCTCTCTCTCTTCTCTCTCTCTCTCTCTCTATATATCCCCCTCTCTCTCTTCCTCTCATTGTAACTCATATCTGGACATCCATCTGAAACTAGATTCATTTTATTTCTTAAAACCCTGCCCTTTTTTTGTCAAATATTCTATTTGGTCCAACAACTTTTTGCGATAGAGGCTGATTGTTTAAGATTATTCATTTTTCGATATTTTATTATCTACTGACGGACATGAGTGGGTTGACGGTGTCTTACTTATTTACATTTTCGTGATAAATGCGAAGGTCTTGGATCGGATTGTATCAAGATAATGCCGCGAGAGTGCAGTGACGAATCAAGGGGGCACAGTATTTGTCTGCGCCGCTTTCAAATTCTATTTGGCTTACCTCATATTCACAACAGAAAGAAGAGCCCCTTTTGATTTGTCACCTCAAAAGCAACTAAATGTTACTAATTTGTCTTCTTTGCTTTGCTTTCTGTCATTTGTTAATGTATTTTATTGTATTTTTCTATTTTTCTTGCATTTCAGATATTTTTGTAATCGTGCCCGTTTACCAAAAAAAAAGTCTCTATACACCCCCCAGTGGCGTATCTGGGGTACTCCGTCAGGGGGGGCAAGCGACCGAAACAAACAAAAAAGGCGATGCTAATTTTCACTTCTGGCGAGCGAGCGAGCAAAAAAAAATCTTTAAGTAACGTTTGGTATATAAACTGGTATTGTTGCAAGTTGGGGGTGGGAACATTCACTTGTTAGCGACGTTAATTTCATTTTTTGCAAACGAGTGTAGCGAGCAAGAAAAAAATCACTTCTTTTTTAATAATTGCCACTTAAACTTGGTTCAATTGTCCCATGCAGGGCGCGGGAACAATATTGTGTTTAGGGTGAGTTTATACCCATTTTAGCTATAGCGAGCCAAAATGCATCTTTCTCTCAATGAATTGCTATATAAAATTTCTTTCATTGTTGCAGGTCGTGGGCGGGCACAATCGTGTTTAAGGCAATGTCATTCCCATTTTGGAGGGCAGGCAACCCCCTACATTCCTCTTTTTAATGATATTGTAGCAGGTTAGTGGTGGGCACATAATTCCACGAGCTAGCGAGCGTAGCGAGCGAAAAAAATCACTTCTCTTTTATAGGGAAAATATGGTACATAACACTTGGGTTCATTGTTCCATAACAGGGACGTGATTATTAAAAGCGGTGTTATTTCTATTTTGGCGAGCGAGCGTAGCGAGCAAGCAAAAAAAAATCACTTCTCTTTTATAGGGAAAATATGGTATATAAACTTGGGTTCATTGTTCCATGTCAGGGACGTGATCATTAAAAGCGGTGTTATTTCTATTTTGGCGAGCGAGCGTAGCGAGCAAGCAAAAAAAATCACTTCTCTTTTATAGGGAAAATATGGTATATAAACTTGGGTTCATTGTTCCATGTCAGGGACGTGATTATTAAAAGCGGTGTTATTTCTATTTTGGCGAGCGAGCGTAGCGAGCGAGCAAAATTTTTGTAATGATAATTGGTTCATAAATTTCAGATTTTTTTGTTGCAGGGCAGGGCTTACACAATCATGTCTAAGGTGATGTTAATTCGGTTTTGGCGAGCACGAGCACACCAAAACTTCTTTGAATAACGTTTGGTACATAATTATTAACTGGTTGTTGCAGGTTGGGGCGGGCACGTTAGAAATTAATAAATAAACTTGTTTTTATTGGTGCAGGTCAGGATGGACGCAATGGCGTTTAACGCGATTCAATTCCTTTTTGGCGAGAGGGCGAAAAAACTCTTCCATTTTTAATGATATTGTTGCAGGTCAAGGGTGGGCACAATTGTTTCCAAAGCAATGTCGATTCATTTTATTCGCGAGCGAGTGTAGCGAGCGAGAAAAATGAATTAGTCTCTTTTAGTAGCATTTGGTACATATATTGTGTGTTATTGTTGCCATGGTTGCAGGTCGGGGCCCGTCGGGGCAGGCACAATTGTATTCTAGGCAATACTAATCCTTTTCTTTTTTCAGGGGGACGAGCAAGTGAAGACATTTAATACAAAATAGACTAGCAAGCAGTTCGCGCCAGCGAAGAGTTTCGAATTTGTTATATCACTTATATTTTCCTATTTTCATTTGTTTTAATTTTTCAGGGCCGTATGCAGAATATTTTTCTGGTGGGGGAGGGGGAAAGATGCGTTAAAAGTTTTCGAAGAATCTCAAAAGCAAATGGAGTGAAGGGAGTTCGAGCGACCGAACTGGTCATTAGGGTACTTTTGCATTTTCAAAAGTAGAATTGAAGGATTTGGTATAGGCCTACACTACATTTTCAGGAAAAAAACTGTACGTTTTCAAAATATCTGGGGTCAACTGCCCCTCCCCCCCCCCTGGTGCGTACGGCCATGGTCTTTTTTTTTTAATTTCCCCATTTTTATTCCTTTTCTTTTCCCTTTTTCTTCCTTTTCTCTTCTTCTTCCTTTTTTTCTTTCCTTTTTTTTCCTTTTTTCTCTTTCTTTCCTTTTTTTCTTCCCTTTTCCTCTTTTCTTTTTCTTTCCTTTCCTTTCTTTTCTTTTCTTTTCTTTCCCCTTTTTCTTTTTTTCCCCTGGAGCCCGTCAGGGGGGCACTCTGCCCCCCCTGCCCCCCCCATAGGTACGCCAGTGACACCCCCAGATGGGGTCCAAGGCTCTGGATGACTAGGCAAAGTTTTTCTAGACTCTGACGATTGGGGTTGTGTTTCTTATCGTCCCCATGGCCTTGCAGAGTACGATGCCCTCCTTTATGCAATTATCATGGGCCTACATCGACTATATGATGATAATATCAATGAATAGTATATCGATGATTATTGCACAGAAGTAATCCACAAGCAATTAAAATGTCTTTGAAAAAAAAAAATCGAATTTATATGATTGTAATTATAGCTTTTGCTGGGGAAGTGTATGTTTACCGTGAGGTATACTCCATTTCTTTGGTTAATGAACTTATTAAAGACTGTCAAGTAATTGTTCTAAAATAACCTTAAACATCCATAACTTCTTTATTATTAATAACATTATTAAGGTTTCCAATAAACATTGGCTGATATGACTGGAAATGGTCTTTTCTATAAACATAATGGCCCGAATTCACAAAGGAGGTTTGTCGACAAACCGAGGTTTATGTGCGTCATACGACGCGTTTTACGCGTTTTTTACAAACCTGGTTTGTAAAGAACAAAAGGAGGTTTGGCGAAACAAAAGGAGGTTTGAGCTCAAACCTTGCTTTGTGAATTCGGGCCATTAAGGGTGGCGATTCTTGTAATTAATGAGCCACGAAATGCAAATTGAAAATAAATTTGACATTTGCAACAAATTCAGTGTGAGCTATACCGGACGGAACAATTTCATACAAAGGTTACTATTTTCTTTTTTAATCGGCTGAAAATAAAAAATGTATTCAATCTCTATCCGATATGAAATCAAGTGATAAAAGCCTTGTGTTTATTATGATCAAAGTTGCAAGGGATGATTATGGTACTTTTATTTCACGACATAGTCCATAGTACCTAAAAATACCCTGCATAACATTTGATTATTGACTTAACTTTTATGCATGTAAAATATTCGCACGTACACCATATAAAATTAATATTTCTAGATTTACATAGACATAAATCATAATTTTGATTTGGTATGAATTTACATGCTACAGTGGATATGACTGACATACATCAATATTTTGTTTGAAACACCAAATACAAACATAATGGAAGAAGAAGAAGAAGAAGAAAAAGAAGAAGAAGAAGAAGAAGAAGAAGAAGAAGAAGAAGAAGAAGAAGAAGAAGAAGAAGAAGAAGAAGAAGAAGGAGAAGAAGAAGAAGAAGAAGAAGAAGAAGAAGAAGAAGAAGGAGGAGGAGGAGAATGAGAAGGAGAAGGAGAAGTAAAAGAAGAAGAAGAAGACGAAGCAGCAGAAGAAGAAGAAGAAGGAGGAGGAGAAGAAACAGAATGACTAATCATAAAGCATAGAGTTGATAGGTTTATAGTAAAATAATGATCTAGTTGATAGGTTTATAGTAAAATAATGATCTAGTTGATAGGTTTATAGTAAAATAATCATCTAGTTAATCGTGTTCTTTAATATAATCGTGATTAATCATACGTCTGGTGAGATTAAAAGAGGGTCGGGCACTCACCCTTCTTAATCTCACTGCAAACATGGTTTAAAAGGTTCAGGTCATCGGCTTCAAACATGACCGCTATGACGTATGCACAGTGGCGTATCCAGACTTGTATAAAGGGGGGGGGGGGGGTCTTACTCTGATGTTGGGAGGAGGAATATGTCTAGATAGCCTCCTATACTATAAACCCCATGCAGGCTGTATCGGTATGCTTCGGGGGGGGGGGGGGGTGTAAACCTAAAGGGGATCCGGGAGTACACCGGCTCCATGCAGTGCAGGATACGTCACGTGCGTTAGGAGAGACTAATGACAATTATTTTAAATCAATACTACCCCCCCTTTAAGTTTTGTCTTTGTTTTATGTCCCATGCATTTCTTGGATTGCTATAAAACGTTTATTCACATTCAAAGAACCAGCCAAAATTAATGGTTTCATTAATTGACTATTTTTGAGGAGTTGCTTTTTCACCCATTCCAAAATGGAACCGAATGGAAATTCAGAATTCAACAGATTAATAGCAATTTATCCTTCATGTCCTAATAGTAATACTCCTTCATTGTCCCTAATAAACCCCGTCTTAAAATTTTTAAAAATCTAGCTGTCAGAATAAAATATGGCGATTGATTATTGAGCATTATCTGACGTGTTTTTGTTATATCTGTTTGCTTTTTGCCATCCCAGGGATTTAGAAACGTTTGATTTGATAACAATGACATTTATCCATACCGACCCTGTGATGACTTGCATCTTCCCACAATGCATTTCGTGAGATCTACACAACATAACGATGACATCTAAACAAAATGTCGCCCCATCGAAGGGCATATTCATCAGTATTTTCCTGGAAATACTATAACTAACACCCTTCCTGTATAGGTCTATAGACCTCTCTATATGATGCATGATATTAGGTAATCAGGATTCGATGGCCTTAGGCACTACAGATGTAAGCGATAGGAAGCTAATCGATTTAGTGTAGACAATAATACAAGGCAAGTCACGTTTTATAGTTTGATGGTTCTTGGAATGATCCTTCATTTTATCATGTATTCATTTATTCGTTGTTTTTATTTAAACAAAGTTTCCCTGAAAGGCGCTCTACAAATTGAAGATTGCAAATACCGGTACAGAGGAAAATTAACGAAGTTTGAATACATACATAACATATCAAGGTAATTTGTCTGGTGTTTATTTTGTTTTTTACACCATGATATAAACATGAAATAAAAAAGATATTTGTCCAGCTTATACAATATAATAACAGTCCTTTCAAATCGGTTAGCAGAAATGACATCGGGAGAGCGGGACACTTATTTGGTTTGTTATCACAAAATAAAAGAAAAAGAAAGAAGAACAGACTCTGGGATTAAAAAACTTTCAAATTCACATAGATCAATGGGAATCATTCTTTAAAAAATATTATAAGCTTTTCGTTTATAAGTAATTACTTTATTATGACAATCACAATCATGCGAACTATGTACGTATACAGCCAGGCATCAGATTAATCAGGGAGTTGGGACTATTCCTGGATAATCGAACTTTTAACGAATTTAGAAAATTTGAGTCTGGTTGATTGCAACTTCAAAGATTGCCTAGTTGTCATCCAATTTCCATCGCAAAATGCATAAATCCTTTTTGTTAATCGAATTAAGCTAGTAATACTTAGGTCACTGCTTTTCTTCGATTTTGTGGTATTAGTCATCCATTTTTTCATGAAATTTTCACCAAAGTCTTAATCTGGGCCCTTTCTTACAAATAGTTGTTATTAATCACAACGTATGTGTTATCGATATCAATCACAATTAGTACATAAGAGATAGGAGACTGCAATCTTGCGATTAATTCGGATCAATAGCAAGTCTATATAAGACGCTGCCCTGGTATTTCTATTTTCATTAATCAACAATTTGATATAAGAATGGAATTCCCTTTACAGCATGGGAGAGTTTTCTCTCAGCTAATCTTTTTTTATAGGGAAACGTTTGTCTTAAGAACCTTTTCTTTCAGTTCATTGAGTATCGATTGGTTGCATATGCAGTTTTAACAAATCGAATGAAGATGTATATTCTGTGTATTTAACCTCACCAGACAGTAACCTGGTTACCGCGACCTAAATATTTCATTATTTTTTTTCATTGTTTTTTAGAAAGAACAGTTGACCTTAATTGGCCTAAATTTCAGCCCTTGTACCTCATGACGTCATAAAGAATAATAACATCCTAAACAACTTTAGTTCTTCCTTTTGTAAAGGGAGAATATTATAGACCTACTTTTGCAGGACCAGAGGAAAAGTATATATTGCAGACTGATATACTTTTAAACTCGCTGCACACAAAGTACATTGGAATTTGTTCGAAACCTTTTTTTTTTCAAAAGCATGTATATCAGCTCAGTTTTACATGTAATGCCTGGAGCAAAGGAGAAGCCATTCTTAATGGAGGGGGGGGGGGGGGGGGGGGGTGTTTGCCGTCATTGGAGAGGAAGTCGACAAGGGCAGTGAAATGCGAGGGAGCGAAACGATGGAGTGTATAGGAGGGTCTTCTATCCTTTCCTACTCTCCATTTCTCTATAATTATTTCTTCCTCTTGTATTCTCTCTCTAGCTTTCACTCTCTGCTCATTCCCACCCTCTCTTAATTCCTCCTTTTTCTCTTCCCCTGTCTCTCCCCCTCTCTATAGATCTCTCTTCCCCCTTCACGATTAAATTGGACCCTTGCCCACCCCACACTCCCTGAAAGGTGGCTATGCCACCGGCTCAAGTACAGGGACGTCCGACATTACGAGGTCACGACCAAAACGGTCTAGGTCAATGGCGAAGGTAATGCCCCTGTCACACCATCAAAACCGACTCCAAAAATTCTCAGTCGCACAAAGCTTGGGGTGACAGAGCCTTCTACTTCTGTGCCCCCCCCCCCCGGAGCCGGGGCTATGCAGTTTTAAAATAGCCCAGGCTACATAGGGTTAAGAAATATATCATGAATGGGTTTGCCTTTATCAATTCAATTCAATTCAATTCACTTCATAAAATTTATTTCCAAATTCCAACATAAATTAAAACAATGTGTAAAAAACAGCCAATGGACAAAAAAAAAAAACACGATAAAACTATGACATTTCAATCAAACAATTGAAAAGATAAAACACAAAACAAGTATAGCATGCAATGAGACACAAGGTGAAGAAAGGGGAAAAATAGACCATATAATACATAATTCAGTTTTGACAGACTTCATAATAAACATAAGTGGATAATTGGAACATGATGAACACAAAGAAAGTCAGGTTTGTGACTTATTTCCCTTATCAGGCGTGACAATCAGAACGATCGCCACACGCCAGATTCGTGTCCTAAGCAACTTTCTTCTGAATGCTTCCTTGGTTACTAATAACAGAGGGACGAATAACATGCTTACTAATTCGTTGTATCGTGTTCTTTTCTTAATTCAGTTTCCCCCTCCCCCCTGCTGAAGCTTTGCCGTTTCATTAAATTATAAGAGAAAGAAGACGATCCGGTGTACCGTTCTCGACTCTTAATCCTCTTCTGGATCCAGTTCCCCCCCCCCCCCCCCTCCTTCCCGCGCGAAGCGCGGAAGATTTGACGTTTTAATAAATTATTACTCTTAATCCTTGTCTGAATTTATTTTCGCCCATCTCGCGCGAAGTGCGGAAGCTTTGACGTTTCAATAAATTATTACTATTAATCTATGTCTGGATTCATTTTCGCCCATCCCGCGCGAAGTGCGAAAGCTTTCACGTTTTATTAAAAAATTAGAGAAAGAAGACGATTCGTGGTATCGTGTTCTTGTCTGAATTCAGTCCCCCCCCCCCCCAGTGGCGTAATGAGCAAAAACGTTTGGGGGGGGGGGGGGCTGGCAAAAAAAAATCCGCATCACCCCACTCTAACATGCAGGCCCCGCTGAACGTTTCGCAATGTGGGGTCTAGGGGCGGAGCCCCCAAGCCAAGGGGTATGGGCATCAGTGGCGGATCCAGGAATTTCTTACCGGGGGGGGGGGCACAAAATGGCATGGGGTTAAATATATGTAAAACGATGAAGTGACAGAACGAGGCTTTAGCGGCGAGGGAGTGGAGCGACCAAGCGGGGGTGGGTCTGGGAGGGGGTTCTGGCCCCCTCCCAGAGTAAGAAGCATTTGCAATTTTAGAACCAAATTCGACGCATTTTCAGACACTTCCTGGAGTAATATGACGTAAAATTGCTTTCTCCTACCCCTTCCAAGAGTAGGGATCTTTTACAATTTGAGAACCACATTTGGCGCATTAATGTCCACCGGCACTTCCTGGAAAAAAACGAGGCCTTCTGATTGGTTAGAAGTTAGAGAAAAGTGATATGTCAAGTCGTGAGACGTTGTATATGCTTTGATGCCGCACAATGCACAAAGACGGTGGTCCGGTACTTCATCAGTAGCACTTGCAAAAATTATCTCGAGTGTATAAACTGTGTCGTTATCAGGGGCGTCGCTAGATCTTTTTCACTGGGGGAGTGGGGAGGGTGTAGAGGCCACTGATTACCGACAAAACGAGCAACCAATTACCGACAAATATATTAATGCCAATGTCCAAATGTCTACAAATTTAACCCTATAAACCCCGGGCCAGGAACTAAGTTATTTTTCAGTTCCCCACCCTCCCGCGCGAAAACTTTGACACTTCATTAAATTATTAGAGAAAGAAGACGATCCGGTGTACCATTTTCGACTCTTAATCCTCTTCTGGGTCCAGTTCCCCCCTTCCTTCCGCGCAAAAGCCTTGACGATTCAATAAATTATTACTCTTAATCCTTGTCTGAATTCATTTTTGCCCATCCCGCGCGAAGCGCGAAAGCTTTTACGTTTTATTAAATTATTAGAGGAAGAAGACGGTTCGTTGTATCGTGTTCTTGTCTGAATTCAGTTCCCCCCTCCCCCCCCTCCCGAAACGCGGAAGCTTTGCCGTTTCATTTAATTATGAGGGAAAGAAAACGATTCATTGTACCGGCCCCGACTCTTGATCCTTGTCTGGATCCAGTCCCCCCCCCCCCCCTCCCTCTCGCGCGAAGCGCGGAAGATTTGACTTTTCAATAAATTTGTACTCTTAATCCTTGTTTGAATTCATTTTCGCCCATCACGCGCGAAGTGCGAAAGCTTTCACGTTTTATTAAAAAAATAGAGAAAGAAGACGATTCGTGGTATCGTGTTCTTGTCTGAATTCAGTTTCCCCACTCCCGCGCAAAGCGCGGAATCTTTGACACTTCATTAAATTATTAGAGAAAGAAGACAATCCGTTGAACCGTTCTCGACTCTTAATTTTTGTTTCACCCCTTCCCGCGCAAAGCGCGGAAGCTATGACGTTTCATTTAATTATTTGAGAAAGAAGACGATTCATTGTAACGGCCCCGACTCTTGATCCTTGTCTGGATCCAATTTCCCCCCTCCCTCCCGCGCAAAGCGCGGAAGATTTGACGTTTCAATAAATTTTTACTCTTCATCCTTGTCTGAATTTATTTTCGCCTATTCCGCGCGAAGCGCGGAAGCTTTGCCGTTTTATTAAATTATAAGAGAAAGAAGACGATTCATTCTACCGTTCTCTACTCTTAATCTTGTCTGAATTAAATTTCCCCACTGGGCCCCTTCACGGTACATGTGCAGTGTTACATGATGTAAGTATGGAACGCCCGGCAGTGCTTGTCACAGTTGCTTCTCGAAAGGATTTTTTTTTTTACTAGTGTTACTATAGTGGCCACGGCCCCTTAGTGACTATAAAAAAAACATATGCTCTTCCTGGCTATTTGGCAATGTGTCATTTTGCAACAGAAATTGAGAAACGCGCATTTTGTTGAAAATAATGTAATATCACGAACATTTATACACCACGGAATTGAAAATAAGTCATGGTTCAAATTTATTTTATTTCAGTACGCCAGTGCCCCCCCCCCTATTTCAAGCTGTTTTTAATTTACGATTTCATTTTTAATGTTAATCTTAGACCCACGAGGACTTGCGATCGCTGAATCATCACGCATTCTGTACATCGTACACAAATGGGAAGCGGACATAACATATCTGGACATTGGACAAGGTATCGCATTTCCAAGGAAGGGGGCGATTTATTTTACTGGATTAACCGCTATACCTTATTCTATTAAGGTGGATGAAGAAGAGGGGTAAGTTTAATCACGTAATCATACTGATGGTTCAGAAGGAGAGGTGGGGGTTGTTAATTGACCCTCCGAGACCCTACCAAATAGTACCCCTCATTATGCATGCAAGTCAATTAAAATACCCTGCTGGTTTGCATTCACTGTTTACGTGATGTATCAAAAACATGATAACAATGATAATACAAATATTAATGACAATAATAATACTTATAATGACAATAATAATACTATTCAGGAATTACAGGGAATTGCGAGGCCCGCACTTTTTTACCATTTTCAATACTGATATAGGCCTACTTATTTTGTTTATTGCGCCACGGCAACACTTGACATTTTTAGTTTCGGGAGTTTCTACCAGGTTTACTCAAACAATAATAAACTGCTGGGAAACGTTTCATTTCTATCAATGGTCATTCATAATTATGACATGATAACGTCAAGACAATTTCCGATTTTCTTGATGCTGTTATGAATTTTCAGGACACTCTTGATTTGTCAGATTCTTGTATTGCATCCTGGATCGATGAACAGGCTTAGACCTACAACATCGTGTTTTAAAGTAAAGTAAAGTAAGTAAGTTTCAACGAAATCGTACGCAAACCTCTCAATGGATCTGGAAGCACGGAGACTGTTTACTCCAACCATGAACCTGACCCCGCTCTTCACCAGTTTACCGGATTGAGCATTGATCTGCAACTGAGCCGTACGTATTCCATATTTAAAAGAGTTCAGTAAAATGACATGTCATTTCAGAATGGAAATTTAACAAGACAGTTTATCTATGCATGGCTCCTCTCCACCCAGATGTTAATGTGTGCCTTGTATGATTCGAACGCCATTGTGCTTGGATCAGCATTTAGGCGACTAATTTTAATAATAATAATAATTATAATGTGGATATTTATATAGCACCGGTATCCGCCAGGCTTTGATGCTCATGGCGCTGTACATAATCTATCACAAAAATATATAACTTGCTTAATCATGGATTGGGGTGGTTGCACTGTATTATGCAGAATGAGGATAGAATCCAAAAACCGGGGTAATAATAATACTGTAAGCGCTTTGGTTAAAGGTAATACAAAGTTTTGGTATGGGGCCATGAATTTGGTTCAAATGAACATATTGGAAGCATTTGTGACCCTACAATATGCAGTGATCGTTGTTGCGGTTGAAATCGAGTCTAAAGTTATGAAATTGTAAATAATAAACTCTTTATGTTGTATAGCTCCCTCTCAAGGTCAAGATATTAATTCAGCTATAAAACAATGTTTTTTGAATAAAATCGACCGATCAGCTATTCCTGTTTGGAAATTATAAATCACAACTACACATTCTGAGATTTTCATGGTCGCAGCTAACATTGTACGGCCGTAGGCGCTATTTGAAATTTATCAAAATTTATCGGAAGCACCGGTAATTTTTATTTTCAATTTTTCTCGAAAGCAGAAGTGTTTTAGGGGCTACATTTTCTAGTGCTGATACTACATCCACAGGGGCATCCAAATATATCAAAAATGTAAAGAATCCATATCCACCCAATTTTCAAAATGTCCCAAAACTTTGTATTACCTTTAAAGGAACAGTTGAGTTCTTGTTTAAGTCCGCTAATGCCTTCAAAGTGCATGGCTATTGCTCTTATTCTTATTGATGACATTTCTAGTGCCCTTTGAGTACCTAAAAGGTAGTTTTACTGAGAACCCATAATGTGTAAAATGTAGATTAAATCCGATCATACCAATTCATCTCCACTCCAACAAAAATACGGTGACCGTTAATTTAATAATTTGATAATAATCACAATACACAGGCCGACTGGTTGTGCGTATTATAAACAAGGGAAACGCTCTAGGCGGTCTCGCCTGCATTACGCAATTCTATATGATGAAAAATTGAGGTTGGGACATTTTTTATAGGCAGAGTGGCAGACCTGCCAACCTCTGGAGTTCAAAAACTGTATTCTTTAATCCCAAAAGTTGTATTTTACTGACAAAAGTTGTAATTCTTAAAATAAACACAGACTGTTACGCGGATCAATGCCTTTTAAAGTTTTTTGTATTTGTCTTGTTTCCTTGTTAGATTTGCTCATTTTCTATTTTTTCGGCAGGAGATTCACGACGCCTATTTTTCATAGACCTAGGAGAATTCCGAACTTTCTACGTTGACGTAAACTCGGGCGTAAACCAACCTCCCACAATGGCTCACGAGTCTCACAGAATACATGCATGACACTGAATTCAGTGTGGGAGAGCGGCGAGGCAGAGTGTTAGATATGAGCTACTTCAATGGCACACTATACTTTTGGGTGTGGAGATTTTGGGAGTGGGGACTTGGGGGCCAGATCAAACCTACCGATCATTCGACAAGTTAAAACAACTATTTGTGCTTAATAAAAACCACCCCAACAGAATGGTCATCACTAATGTAAATCCATGATCAATAGGTAACAGAAAAGAAGCACTAATTTTGTTTTTCTTTCCAATTCGTGAGAAAATGTTAAGCGGCGAATAAGCCGCCCCCCCCCCCCCCTCCTCTTGAGCAAACAACAACATATTATCATTATTATTTGCTTTTGCCAGTGGGGGGAGGGGCAATTTTATTTTTTGTTTAAAAAAGGTCAAATTAACGTTACCATATTTTTTTAACCTGTTCCCCCCCCCCCTCCCGTGGAACGGCGCCTGGGCATCCTGCCTGCCAGCCCCTAAGACTTTCCTATTCCCAGCTAAGATATAATCTTAATTTGAAACAATGACCAAAAACGTTGAATTATAATTGAGACATTGCGCACTGCAATTAGCGCTATACGAGCGCCAAGCAGAGGCGGGCACAGGAGCTATACGAGGAGCAATCATCATCATTACCATCATCACCATCACAATCATCATCATCATCAAACTGATTGTCTCTATAAGCCATCCTATCGTCACGTAATTTGTATTGTTCTTATTATTTCGGTCACGTAGGAGTGACTGGGTTACAAACTTCATTCGCATGCACTATTAATAACATGGACAGTATTCAATCAGTAGACCATGCTCCAACATTTTGAAGGTGACAGAAAGACCAAGTCATTACAAACACGTGTTAGAAAGTAGGCTGCGGGTTTAGGAAGTTAAACAAACAGGTAAAGGGTTCGAAACCTTAGCATGGAAACAAAGGTCATTCGTACAGGCGGTAACCAGGGGGTGTGGTGGGCGGTCGCCCCTCCCCCCAACGAAAAAACAAAACAACAAAAAAAACGCCTGCCAAAAGAAAAAAGAAAAAGAGAGAGAGAGAGAGAGAAGAGAAAAGGGGAGAGTGCGTAGGAAGAAAAAGGAGCAGACAAAGACAAGAGTCGAGAACGGTACAACGAATCGTCTTCTTTCTCTAATGATACATTTAATGAAACGTCAAGGCTTTCGCGCGGGAGGGGGGGGGGGGGGGACTGAATTCAGACAGGGATTTAGAACGGTCCATCGAATCGTCGTCTTTCTTTTATGATACATTATTTTAATGAACGTCAAAGCTTCCGCGCTTCACGCGGGAGGGGAAAACTGAATTCAGACCGGGATTAAGAGTCGAGAACGGTACAACGAATCGTCAGCTTTCTCTAATAATTTGATGAAACTCCCCCTCCCTGCACCCACCCCCCTAGGGAGCGCGCTTCGCACCCTTCGCGTGCTCACTACTGGCCCCCCTAAAATTAAATCCTAGCTACGCGCTTGCATTCGTGCATAATTGCAATCGTGTCGATAAGGTAGAGAGGGAGAGAGAAAGAGAGAGAGGGGGGAGGGAGGGAGAGAGAGAGGGAGGAATGGAGGGAGGGAGGGAGGGAGGGAGGGAGGGAAGGAGATATATATATATATAGAGAGAGAGAGAGAGAGAGAGAGAGAGAGAGAGAGAGAGAGAGAGAGAAAGGTGTGTCGCACGTTGATCTAGGGCAAACACTACAAATAATTGCGGAGGGAGCTGCTCCCATGCATTCCCACGTCAATGCAAACGTGGAACCGAAAAGATGTTTATATTTTTTTAAATGATAAAAAAAAGGTGATGGGTTAAACTTCTTACGTTCTTCATGCAAACATGTCATAGCAACATTTCTGTTTTACTGCTCGAAATTCTTTGCATATGTAAACTTTATACAAATCGAGCGCAATCTTAACTAAATTGTCAAATTAATATTTTATGATATGAGTTCACCAGTTGGTTTGATGATGACAAAAGTTATAATAAGTCCAAGGCTCACTCAAGTAGGTCATTCTTTGTTTGTAGCCAATAATATAGTTAATGTCGTCGTTTACATTTCCATGCTTCCACGACGTGTCCCCCTTCTCCTGATGAAGAAGACGCATGCATGGAAGCATCGAAAATTTTAGGGACGATATCAAATATTCCATTAGTTATAACGGTACAGTGGCTGTAAACAATACACAATGATTGCCATGGAATTTGATGAATAGGATGACTGTGCTGAAAGTAGAAGAACATTTCCCACCGTCGAATCCTCCATTTTTTTTTCAAAGCGGAAAATAAAGCCCATGAGCTCGAGTCTAATTCCGAGAAATTCGTAAATTTATTTCCTAATTGACTTAGTCAAAACAAGAGCAAAGGAAGGTCGTAAGAAAAATTAGGGTTGCCCTAGTAATTACAAACATCGATCGTGGCAGCCTTTAACGTCATACAGAGAGAAAATTATTTCGATAAGTGAAAATAAGAGGAAGATAGAACGGAAAGGGTGTGACGCGAACAGAGTACTTATCGATCACCAAATCCTGTCATTTTCCACAAAACAACATACAATATTCTAGGACATCCAAGGACATGAAATAGGGAAATTCATGAAAGTCAAACGATTCTGGTGTAGATGTAGAACTAGAAACAAAGTGGACGCACGGGGGCTCATATAATACCTCGAGTTCACAAATGAATGATGAACAAATGAATGGAGAGAAAGGGAGACAGTGGAGGGGCAGGGGAGGGTAAGAGCGAGAGAGAGAGAGAGGGGGGGGGGAAGAAAAAAGAGCGAGAGAGAGAGAGAGAGAGAGAGGAAGAGAAAAAGAGAGGGGAAGGGACGGGGTAAGGGAGGGGGAGGGAGAGAGAGAGAGACAGGGGGGGTTGAAGGCAAGTTAAAAAAAGAAAACGATAGGATCTATTATCACACTCCCTCCCCGTATCTGATGGTCTTGTCTATAACAGGTTTGAATAATGTGCAATCCATCAGAAAAGTAAAATAAGTATCCCACCACAGTGCCACTAGTGCCCTTGGACCCCCTTCCCGGACCCCTCCCCTGATACTGGCTATATACGCCCATTGGCCGGAGAGAGAGAGAGAGAGGAGAAGGGATGGGGGGGGGGAGAGATAGAGAGAGAAAGAGAAAGAGAGAGAGAGAGAGAGAGAAAGAGAGAGAAGGGGGAAGGGACGGAGTAAGGGAGGGGGAGAGAGAGGGGGAGATTAAAGGCAAGTTAAAAAAAGAAAACGATAGAATCTAGTATCAATCTCCATCCCCGTATCTCATGGTCTTGTCTATAACAGGTTTGAATAATGTGCAATCCATCAGAAAAGTAAAATAAGTATCCCCACCACAGTGCCACTAGTGCCCTTGGACCCCCTTCCCCTGACCCCCTCCCCTGATACTGGCTATATACGCCCATTAGCCGTAAAGAAACGCACGTGTATTCATTAGTTTGAAGTTTCGAATGGCCATGATTGCAACGCAGTACAAACAATGTATTTTAACAAAATTTTCAAAAAAATAAACCATTAGCAATACAGACATGTGGGAGTAATTCAATAAAACATAGAAGCGGACCACATGCGGGGAGTATGTTAACATGAACCAGAAAGTACAAACATTTCAAGATTTTGAAGTCGGACTAAATTTTGAAATAAAAACATCAGCGCAAATAAAAAAAAACAAGAATATGCCGATTCTTTGCCCGTCTTCGGTCTCATACAAAAAGAATTAGATGCCATAATCTATGATATCAACCGTTTATTTAGATTATTGTCTACCCTAGATGAGGATGTTCTACATTTCTTATTGATCATTATTTTTCCCCCGCTCTCCTTTGTTAACATGTTCTCTCGTTTTCCTTTCGGTGTTTTAATGGTGTGGCTATTTGAACAGGGGGGGGGGGGGGGGGGGTGGTGCCACTGGTGATTCCAAACTCGGCGAAAAGGACGACATTAAAATGTTAATGCTTATGGAATGATTATCTTTGATAATGGGTTGTTATGTTAATAAGTGTTACGTTCCTCGTGAAACAAACATGAGCGCTATACAAGACTCCACAATTATTATTATGTTTTATGGGGGGGGGGGAGGGGTAAATATTGGCGTATGCGCACATTTTCGCGAGGGGGCAAGATGCCTTAGTGGCCGTTTATCATCCAACACTGTTTAAAAATAAAGTGAAGCTAGCCACAAAACTGTTCGTCATCAAACGATTATATCACCTTGCTGCCCAAATATAATTCATTGGGGGCACCACCCTACCTGAATATGTGATGACGGTTGGCCGAAAATCGGAACGCTAAGAATCCGGCAGGGGTAGCTCAAATAGCGGAATTATGATAAACAATATAAAGAAAAACAACGACAACAATAAGAACTGTTAAGTAATGCCGACATAACTAAAATAATCTGTACGTGTACACATTTTATTAAGCTCATCATGGACATGTTACCATATAACACTTCCGTAATGCTAATCTAAATTATAATCGGGTTTCCTATATCCTCCAAAATCACAAAACATGCAATATCATGTCTAAAAAGAGCAAAATTAGATGTTGCTTGGGTGCAAGTACATGTAATAAAATCTCCGCTGCCCCTGGATCACATGAAGTCAATGTACTTTTTCTACTTAATTTTTGCGTGAAAACGATCTCTGGGTACAAATAAAATAGAGTCATGCAGCTGAAATAATGAACTTTCGAACTACAACAATCGCATCGTGTCAAATGTATGTTTACTATCGGGCGTGTGTAAACACGTATGAAATGTTCGCGAAAATTGTCCACTTTTCAAATGTACTTTTAATGAGGATCCTACGAAACATCACGTTCCTGCGGTGGTCAATTTAAAACCTTAAAGGTACTGTGTCCCATTTGCAGGCCAACAAATTGAAAAGGTTAAATTTCAACGGTATTTGAACGAAAATACTAATTTAGAACTTCCCTAAAAAAAGGGAGGCTTGACAATTTCTTTAAGTGGGAAAATAAAGACTAACAGTTGTCGAATCGACTTAAGAGCTATAGAACCAGTAAGTAATAGTCTGATTTTCAGACCATTGTACCGAATGGTCGTACGTTTTATGCTACGCAAAGATTCAGTCAGATTAATTTTGGCCATTACAAGAAGGGGGTTATTGATGTAGACAAATGCTCATGTACCCTTTACAGCTCATTTCATGTATGTTACTACCAAAGAAGAAAAACAGCCAGTCAATCACTCAATAGTGTCTGACAGTGAAGTCTAGCAAGTAAACGGGTTTCCTTGCATAATTTGAATATTAGGACACTGCTAACGTTTAAATTTCACAGATAGGACATACATGACATATTCATAATTCCTGCAAAGTTCTACAGAATTTGAGGTTGGCTGCAAAAGGGACATAGTACCTTTAACAAATTCAAAACTCAACCCTGTACCAAACCCATAACTCTAACCCTTTATCTTTTTGACAGCACATTGTTATGTACACGTACTAGCTTTGTTACTTTGCCTATATAAGGAACATGATTGTTTTATGTGTCAACCTCGATCCTGCATGGGTAAACATGTTTATTCTTCATATGAGTGTTGAATGTTTTTACAACAAAGATAAATTAATGCAAAAAGACTAAATTTGATACACTTTTACCATATCTTCTTTCATTTGAATCATTATCAACATCGTCATCATCATTATAATTATCATCATCATCATCTCTATCATCATCATCGTCATCATCATCATCATCATCATCCTCATCTGCAATACATGTATTAATCTATTCCACGAGTTTTATCTGGGGCTGTCGTATTATCAAGCAATAATGTTGAGGAAATTTAGTATTTATGACAGTTTATCATTTCGTTTTTGAAAAAATAACAATTTATATATATATATAATGTATATATTTGCTTATTTATGATTCATTGTCAGAAAAATACTTATTGTACTTTATATTAGTATTGTTATCGAAAAAATGTGTACTTATTTGAATGCAGAAGAAAATCAAATCAAATCAAAAAATCAAAATCAAACTAGACATATAATACTTGTTTGGAACAAGTATAGGTGGGCTGGTCAACTAAATTTGAGACAAAATAGAGCAAAAATAAGCGACATACTGCTTACAAATTCTTAAAAAACAATATCATGTAGATTCATAACGTGAACTACATTCACCTTCTATAGGCATAACACGCAAATTATGAAGTTTTTTAAATGAGGCCTTTAATCGAAATTTTCAGTATGATGACATCATCAAAATGAATAATGGTTATTATTGAGCTTGTAGAGAATTGTCTTAGCTACAACATATCGAAATTTGGAAGAAAATCGATCAATATTTACAGAGATACAATCAATTTTACATAAATATGCTGACGTCATAATATGCAAATTCGTATTTTGAGTTCCAAGGCCATTATGATGATGTCACGATACACCTAATGGCCAAATGAGACATGGAATCATATCTCCCACTCATACTCTATCTAAATATGAAAAAAAATTGAAGGTCACGGTTCATTCCAAAGAGCTATAATGAATTTTGTATAGGCATGTTTTTGCCCATATATGCTATGTATTAAAAGAGCTCGCGCGCACTGACATTTATCTTGAATTGACGCTCATCTTGTTATTAATGGTCATAAAGAGATAAACATGGTATCAAATTCCTTGAAAAAATATGAGAAATATCATGAAAGAAAAAAAAATGGCGATTCTATGTTTTGTAATGGTGTTACGCGCGAAAACGCGCGCGCATGCTCGTACGCGCGATTTTTTATAAAACGCTTAAAATGACCTGAAACGTATGCAAAATAAATTTGAGACGATTTTGAGCATTTAAAAATTTTGCGCGCGCATTGACGCGCGGACGTACGCGCACGCGCGCGTTTTTTTGACATGAAATTGACCGGACTGATATTGACCTTAATCATGGTAAATATGAATGAGAAATAACCTTTGGTTATGAAGATATGATCAAGAGTTTATTTTCAGAAAATTTCACAAAATGGCGCCTAGATGACGTCATCAGTCAAGGTCAAGGTCGAAAAATTTGCTGTGTTTTGTGAATATGCCTATACATATGTGTTTTAAATTTTAAGATATTTGATTGAGCCATTTTCAAATTATCTTGAACACAAAAAAGTGGGTCGAAATAAGAAAAATAAACTAGACATATAATACTTGTTTGGAACAAGTATAGGTGGGCTGGTCAACTAAAATTCGAGACAAAATAGAACAAAAAGAAGCGAGATACTGCTTAAAAATTTTTAAAAAGCAATATCATGTAGTTTCTGACGTGAACGAAATTCACCTTCTATAGGGATAACACGCAAATTATGAAATTTCTGACATGAGGCCTTTAATCGAAATTTTCACTATGATGATGTCATCAAAATGAAAAATGGTGTTGACTGAGCTTGTAGAGAATTGTCTTAGCTACATCATATTGAAATTTGGAAGAAAATCGATCAATATTTACAGAGATACAATCAATGTTACATAAATATGCTGACGTCATTATATGCAAATTCGTATTTTGAGTTCCAAGGCCATTATGATGATGTCACGATATACTTAATGGCCAAATGAGACATGGAATCATATTTCCGACTCATACTCTATCTAAATATGAAAAAACATTGAAGGTCACGGTTCATTCCAAAGAGCTATAATGGATTTTGTATAGGCATGTTTTTGCCATATATGCTATGTAATAAAAGAGCTCGCGCGCACGGACATTTATCTTGACTTGACGCTCATCTTGTTATTAATGGTCATAAAGAGATAAACATGGTATCAAATTCCTCGAAAAAATTTGAGAAATATCATGAAAGAAAAAAAAATGGCGATTTTATGTTGTGTAATGGTGTTACGCGCGAAAACGCGCGCGCATGTTCGTACGCGCGATTTTTTATAAAATGCTTAAAATGACCTGAAACGTATGCAAAATAAATTTGAGACGATTTTGAGCATTTAAAATTTTTGCGCGCGCACTGACGCGCGGATATACGCGCACGCGCGCGTTTTTTGACCTGAAATTGACTGGACTGATATTGACCTTGATCATGATAAATATGAATGAGAAATACCTTTTGGTTATGGAGATATGATCATGAGATGATTTTCAGAAAATTTAACAAAATGGCGCCTAGATGACGTCATCAGTCAAGGTCAAGGTCGAAAAATTTGCTGTGTTTTGTGAATATGCCTATACATATGTGTTTTAATTTTTAAGATATTTGATTGAGCCATTTTCAAATTATCTTGCACACAAAAAAGTGGGTCGAAATAAGAAAAATAAACTAGACATATAATACTTGTTTGGAACAAGTATAGGTGGGCTGGTCAACTTAAATTTGAGACAAAATAGAGCAAAAATAAGCGAGATACTGCTTAAAAATTCTTAAAAAACAATATCATGTAGATTCATAACGTGAACTAAATTCACCTTCTATAGGCATAACACGCAAATTATGAAGTTTTTGACATGAAGCCTTTAATCAAAATGTTCACTATGATGACGTCATCAAAATGAAAAATGGTTATTACTGCGCTTGTAGAGAATTGTCTTAGCTACAACATATCGAAATTTTGAAGAAAATTGATCAATATTTACAGAGATACAATCAATTTTACATAAATATGCTGACGTCATAATATGCAAATTCGTATTTTGAGTTCCAAGGCCATTGTGATGATGTCACGATACACTTAATGGCCAAATGAGACATCGAATCATATTTCCGACTCATACTCTATCTTAATATGAAAAAAAATTGAGGATCCCGGTGCATTCCAAAGAGCTATAACGGATTTTGTATAGGCATGTTTTTGCCTATATATGCTATGTATTAAAAGATCTCGCGCGCACTGACATTTATCTTGAATTTACGCTCATATTGTTAATAATGGCCATAAAGAGATAAACATGGAATCAAATTCCTTGAAAAAATATGAGAAATATCATGAAAGAAAAAAAAATGGCGATTCTATGATTTTTAATGGTGTTACGCGCGAAAACGCGCGCGCATGCTCGTACGCGCGATTTTTTATAAAATGCTTAAAATGACCTGAAACGTATGCAAAATAAATTTGAGACGATTTTGAGCATTTAACAATTTTGCGCGCGCATTGACGCGCGGACGTACTTGCACGCGCGCGTTTTTTGACCTGAAATTGACTGGACTGATATTGACCTTGATCATAATAAATATGAATGAGAAATACCTTTTGGTTATGAAGATATGATCATGAGTTTATTTTCAGAAAATTTCACAAAATGGCGCCTAGATGACGTCATCAGTCAAGGTCAAGGTCGAAAAATTTGATGTGTTTTGTGAATATGCCTATACATATGTGTGTTAAATTTTAAGATATTTGATTGAGCCATTTTCAAATTATCTTGCACACAAAAAAGTGGGTCGAAATAAGAAAAATAAATAAATAATAAATAATAAACTAGACATATAATACTTGTTTGGAACAAGTATAGGTGGGCTGGTCAACTTAAATTTGAGACAAAATAGAGCAAAAATAAGCGAGATACTGCTTAAAACTTCTTAAAAAACAATATCATGTAGTTTCATGACGTGAACGAAATTCACCTTCTATAGGGATAAGGCAAATTATGAAGGCCTTTTGACATGAGGCCTTTAATCGAGATTTTCACTATGATGACGTCATCAAAATGAAAAATGGTTATTATTGATCTTGTAGAGAATTATCTCAACTACAACATATCGACATTTGGAAGAAAATCGATCAATTTTTTACAGACATACAATCAATTTTACATAAATATGCTGACGTCATAATATGCAAATTCATATTTTGTGTTCCAAGGCCATTAAGGTGATGTCACGATACACTTAATGGCCAAATGAGACATGAAATCATATCTCCAACTCATACTCTTTTCGAATATGAAAACAAAATTGGGGTCCAGGTGCATCCTAAAGAGCTAGAATGGATTTTGTATAGGCATGTTTTTGCCCATGTATGTTATGTATTACAAGAGCTCGCGCGCACGGACATTTATGTTAAGGGGACGCTCATTCCGTTAATAATAGTCATAAAGAGATAAACATGGTATCAATTTGTTTGTAAAAATATGTGAAATATCATGAAAGAAAAAAATGGCGATTCTATGTTGTGTAATGGTGTTACGCGCGAAAACGCGCGCGCATGTGTGTGCGCGCGATTTTTTATAAAATGCTTAAAATGACCTGAAACGTATGCAAAATAAATTTGAGACGATTTTGAGCATTTATAAATTTTGCGCGCACACTGACGCGCGGACGTACGCGCACGCGTGCGTTTTTTGACATGAAATTGACCGGACTGATATTGACCTTGATCATGATAAATATGATTGAAAAATCACTTTGGGTTATGAAGATATGATCAAGAGTTGATTTTCGGAAAATTTCACAAAATGGCGCCTAGATGACGTCATCAGTCAAGGTCAAGGTTGAAAACATAGCCGTGTTTTCTCCATATGCCTATACATATGTGTGCCAAATTTCAAGGTATTTGAATAAACCATTTTCAAGTTATCTTGCCTACAAAAAAGTGGGTCGAAATAAGAAAAATAAATAATAATAATAATAATAAAGGCAATTTTAACAAAATTATAAGGTGGTCTGTATTAGATACAGCCCACCTAATAAATAATAAAGGCAATTTTAACAAAAATATAAGGTGGTCTGTATAAGATACAGCCCACCTGATAAATAAATAATAAATAAAGGCGATTTTAACAAAAATATAAGGTGGTCTGTATTAGATACAGCCCACCTGATTATATTAATAGCCATGCCATTATGATTGCAGCTCTTTATCCAAGGAGATCCCTTGTATATACTCCTACCTTATCGCTGCTGTATAGTAACACGCCTGTCATGACCGCTTATCTCTATTACGAGATAATGGTGTAACGTCCAGACAATAAACTTAATCAATACCAATTAACCGCATTCGAATCTCGAACAAACACCACAGTGACCAAATCAATACGATTTGGAAATGGAACTGACCTGAACAATTGCTTGTGAAACACATATTTCTTCTGTATTGATAAGCAATAATTTACTTTGCCATGTTTTATACATTAAAGATATAATTCAAAATGTCATATTTTAGCCTAGATGTAGAATAGTTCGTAGCTATTTAAGTATGTATTCAATAGTTATTCATTTTTATTCATTACATTCTCATTCATTGTTGTGATACTTTTTTGTGTTAGTGGTACCAGACACGATTATCATTTGATGCTATTTCTGGTCCCATTTATAGTTTCAATCTTAAACATTCACATTTGATTGTTATATTGATGTACTTTTTGTTTGGATGATACAACTTCAAACTCAAACTCAACGTGGTACTATAAGTAGTAGAATTGTTTAGGCCCTATATTTATTTAAATAAGAATGTTATATAGCGCAAGGAAAATGGACATCCCATGGACATTTTAATGACGATGAACATTAGTTGGTAAAGATATTTATTTGTTAAGTTCCACTAAGAATTACAGTTACCGTAGTAATGATCTTCGCAACGCGGCATGTATAGATCCATGGCATAACCATGGAATCATTTATATAATATCGCCATAACAAGGGTAATGGTTCTATACTTATGTGAACGCCCATCCCTGCCCATGTTACAGTACTATTCGTTTCAATTCTTTTATATTTCCAAGGGTCATGTTAGAAGCCCCCCCCCCCCCCCCCCCCCCCCCCCGACATCAGAGTTCCTCCCTAGATCCCATGGTATAATGAATAGCAAACAGATGAACCAAATTCGATTTAAATATCGAAAGACTTGCATTACAAGAGGTAATTGCACTTGCGATGAAATGCATTTAGGGGTATAATAGCAAATGTATTGCTGAATGTGAGGGTCACGGGGCTAAAAATTTGAAGACACACTAATGCCCTAAACGAAAAAAAACATTATGCATGCACGACGTGTATTAGAAACAGAGGCGAAGTGTACGTCAACCCATGGAGGGGGGGGGGGGGGGGGTCACCTGTATTACTTTAGGGGGTTAGCGAATTCCCAAGGCAAGTCTCTCCCCCCCCCCCCCCCCCCCCATGTAGCTACACTTCGAACTGAATATCAGCCGGTGTGTCCCAAGTTGAGGCGACGGAGAGTTTTGTTATGAAATGGAAGTCACCTAGCCGAAATACGGTTCACTGGCTTTTATATCAACAGCCCGGGAGAATACACGCATTGTCAAATGCATACAGTAAGCTTATTGTCAAGGTTGGGACAGTTTTTTGTCAAAGTCAAATCGACTGTATTTCACCCAGTGGCAACCCGAACACCAGAGCGCATGCGCATGAAGAAAGTTTAGGCGTACATACCAAACATAAAACTTGAGAATAGTAACTGTCATGAACTGAATACTGTATACTTAAGGTTTATTGTAGGATATTGTAGAATATTGTAATTCAAATATGCTTTTCTGTTTGTGTTACTAGACGCAACAATGTGATAACGTGTTTGCTTGTAAGATAGATATATTGCCATTAGGCCTACTTGATGTACGTGAAAGTGTTATTTATCGATATTTGTACAGAATGTTAATTTCGCAATTGTTCGCAAAGTTATCTTTTCAGAGATAATAATAAACTATAATAAAATATAGCATAACTCACAAATTATTCTAACTTCGTCCACTCATTTATGGTAATGACGATTAAATCGTGAAAGTGATCAGTACACTAGGCATTTATTTTATAAGCTTTGAAGCTTATAGTCCTAAACTAATCTGAATCTGCCCGGATAGGCCCGAGTATAGGCCTACATGGAGAAGATTGAATACACCCTGTTTACTGTTAAGCATAGAACTTGGTACAAGCTGAACTCTCATTACAGCGGTTTTTTTTTTCTGCAGTTGCCATTGACCGCACATCATGGATGTTTTGACAGACAGTGAGCATTGCATTCACAGTCTTTTGTCGACCTTTGTCAACCGGAAGGGAAAGTATAGCCGCGGTTTCCAAAGGAACGGCTTATTGTTCACAAAGACAGTGGTCCGGAGACAATGGCAGTTCACATATACACACCCTGATATCAATGTTATCGTACACATTTTACCCGATTACATTTTATACGATTACGTTCTATTGTTAAATGACCTGGCAAGGGCAAACCTCTCACAATGCACCTGCGGAACGAATTGTAAATTCGTGTATGCATTTCCCAAAACATTGGGAACGGAAATAATTTCCTAGCCACGGAAAGAAGTTCATGATTCATTATGACCGTAATCAATGCCAATTAGTCTTTACCCGACTACTATTAAACTAAACTGCACGTTACATTTTGCAGTATTTCAACGAACCGCTAGCCACACACAATTAAATTATGGACTGCCTGTTCAATGCCCCCCCCCCCCCACACCCCACTCCGTGAACGGAGGGGTACCATGCGTGTTCCCAAACTCTTCAGCTCGTAACAAAAGAAAAGGGTCTACCCCTACTGTCTTTACACACCGGACTTTTGCTGAAAAAAAAGGGGGGGTGCTGACAAAGGCTCGTATAACAAAAGAAAAAGGTCGACCCGTATTGACTTTACACGCCGGACTTTTGCTGAAGGGGGGTGGGGGGGGGGGGGGGGTCGCTGGGAACACGCATGTGCGTACCCTAAATAACACTGAGTGGGGGGGGGGGGGGGGGAGGGGGGCGGGGTTCAATGATACCTAAAAAAATGCTTAAATTGAAAACAGAGTGAAATTTTGAAATTGTTTGAAAAAAACGAGGGCCACAAAGGTCTGATTTTGAAGTCTCGCTCATATTAATTTTCAGAGTTTTCACTTCACAAAGTTCAGAAGACTAATGTTCAATATCCACCAATAGATGGCGCTTATCCTTTTCTGTCAGTAGGTACCTGGCTGTCACGATCGCTCTGCATATGTAGTTTTCGATGCCATTCATTTTTTAATAACAGTTGCACTGGGCATGCAGACTGCAACCCTCTCGAAAATTTAATAGATACTAAATATTTTATTGCGGTAGGTCTCAAAATTCTCTCACATTCTGCTCAATCTTCCAATTATAATGCATACAAAAAAAGGTTATGCATTTGAAAAATAGTTTTGGATTATATAGGCCTATAGGAGGTAAGATGATACAGATAAAAATGCATGATTACAAAACGATTTTTATCATAATGATAAAACGGTATAGTAACCTTCTATCAAAAAATGGAAAATCCCTATTCTATGTATGATATAGCTATAATTTTACCATACGAACATAAATAATGTACGCGGGTATACACTGAGAAAAGATGAATATAAGTGACATTATTGATTTAGCAGAACCGATAAAATGATAAAAGATGCAATCGGCAATTACAAGTGAATACGATACTGTCATCATTATTGCTATTACTGCAGCGATGGCAATGATAAAAAGAAATTGTACATGTAGATCAATCGCGAATGAAAAATCAAAAGACTCTTACTTACCCATTAATCCATATTTGATAAAAGGTCGATCAGTACACCTTTCATTACAATTTGATCAATCTGTTTTCAGGATCTCCGAACATTCTTTTTGAATATCTTTCACATGCAGCATTTTACAGACGAATTTCAGTTGTTTTTGTTCAATTTCAGCGTGTTTGTAAATTAGACCTTGGTCTCACATTAGATGCGAAGGCGAGTGTAGAAGTAAAGGGTGATAGCACAAAGACAATTGGAAAAGATGAGGAAGAGAAGGAGAACGACGAAGAAGAAAATGAAATAGGAGAAAGTGAAAAAGGAGATGGAGGCAACGAAAGGGATGACGATGGAGAGACATTTGAGGATGAAAGGTACGTTGGAGATGAGGAACGGGAAGTAGGGAAGAAGATGTGAGATGAGTGACGTCACAATGCGAGCCGAGGGCCGCAGGTAAGAGTAGCATGATGATAGTGTTGCTAGGGATGGGAGGAACGGGGAAGAGGACAGGATGGATGACAGTAAGGATAATGATGCGGAGGAGAGAATTGGTAGGACGGCATTGAGGGATGCAAAGAGTGGCGAGAGTGCGTAGGCTAGCGGTGATGAGTATGATAGAATGGACGATGCCCATGCCGGTGTCATTGACGATGTCAGGGATGATGTCCATGACGATGTCGATGGACTCTGCGTCGATGTCGGTTTCTTTGACGCAGTGTCCATTGACGATGAGGAAGTTGACCTCGGCGATGGTGATGATGATGATGTCCGTGACGATGTCCGTGACGATGTCGATGGCCGATGCGTCGATGAGGGTCGCAATGATGAGGGCAATGCAAAGGCAATGATCGACTGCACTGTTGATGTCCATGAAGATGTGTTGGGGATCGACGTTGGTGGGGGTATCACTGGACCACAAGCTAAATGTAAAGCTGGAAGTGAGAATGGTGAGAGAATCGACGACAAAGTCGATTTCCATAATGACGTCAGAGGTGTTTTGGTTAGTGGGGAATTTGTTGAAACAAAGGGTGGAATAAATGTCGATAATGGTGACGATAACGACGAAAGAATTGACGATGTCCATGACAGCGTCGGTCGTCTCTGTTTTGAAGAGCTTTTTACTGTAACAGGTGGAGAAGTTAATGATGAGGGTGATGATGTACTTGGCGATGACGACGGTCTTTGCGTCTGTGATATCTTCTCTGAAACAGACAACGAAGATGAAACCGACTTTGAAGATGAAAGAAACGAAGATAAAGACGACGCCCATGGAAATGCAGATGGTTCTAGCGTCGGTGAAGGTTTCATTGACGAGAAGGACGAGGATATCGGTGATGACGAAGGCTCACGAATTATGAATGACGATAAAGACAATGGCATGAACAGTGACGACATCGTTGGAACACAAATTCTGATTGAGAACAATCTCAGACACCATGGTAAAAACTGACTGCTGAACGAAAAGACACAAAATACAACGAGAACTGCGAAGAATACGAACAGAATAGAAACGAAGACACCTGAAAAGAAGACGCTGAAGGTGAAGAAAGATGAAAACATGACAATTGAAATGATTGACAGGATATTAGCTAATGCAAACACAGAACAAATAAGGATGAAGAGCCGACATGTTACCATGACAACACGAGTGAGACATAATGAAAGTAGAGTGACATAGTATGAACATGCTTTTAGCGATAGAGATGCAAGGGAATATAGGGGATGGGTAAAGAAGAACCACGGTCTTGCAAGAAAAGAAACCCAGCGAACTATAAGAGATTGTCCAGATGTTTCGGATGAGGAGGATGCAGGCGAGGGTGAGGGGTGCAGTTCAGTGTAAGGTGTAACTATGGCAACGCGTTGATGGGAGGCTGGAACGAATGTTAAAGGTGAGTTGGGTGAACCGTTGCGAGCAGAACATCGTGATGGGGAAGAAGACTTAACATGCTTAAGAGGGATATGTGATGATGATGAGGGTGAAAATGAGGGTGATGATGAGGGTGATGATGATGAGGGTGATGGTGATGATGATGGTGCTGATGATGACGAAGATGATGACGGCGATTGCGAAGAGGACAATTTTTGCCTAAGGTGTCGAAATAGACGAAGAGGCAGGCCTATAATCTCGAGTGATTTTAAACATTTCGACGTCAAACCTAATTTAAAAGACCCGATTGCCTTGAACAAAGTATATGTTTTTCGGAAAGGAAAACCATGGCGAAAAATGAAGGGTAAAACACGTAAAATGAAATAAGGCAATGAAATTAATAAAGTCAATATAATGAGTAATAATGCAGAGGGTACAATGAACATGGAAAACACGATGTAAAACGCAAAGTGAAATAAAATCTGCGTCAAACAGAAAGTTAGAGGAAAAGTAAAGGAAAATAAAGTTAAAAGGCGAGAGAGAAGCATGATGACCGATCTCAGAGAAGATCTAAGTAGAAAAGGGTTTTTTGCTTATATCATTGCGAAATGGGGACAAATCATGCAGTCAATGTCATCAGAAACCGCGACTGACACATTGGTGGTACGATTTGTCGTCTGGTCAAATAAGATTTGATAAAGATTTAAGTTAAACGAGGTTAGAGAAACGCGCCACATAAGCGAATTCTAGATTGAACGGTGAACCTCACTATCTGGAATAACTGTTCTTATTTTCATAGAAATGGATATCACCAAAACGGTGGAAAATCAAATTACTATTTATTTTTATTTTTCATACAAATCGTCTTCGTACATCACTTGAATTTGAAAGGTAAAAATGAACTAAATCACAAACATGACTAATTTATGCAACCCGTTCCGCGAAATATTGTGCTGACGTATTTTATCAGATAATGTTGTTGACTGGATATAACGTTCCCAGTAACAAGATTAGGCCTTCTCAGCGTTATTTCGAGAGACCTTGCTGGGGGGTAGGGGGGGGAGGGGTCCGTACACTTGTCCTTCCAGCGTGTATAGTATATATGCTCAGTTAAGGCAGAGGAGAACACAGGATTTTTAAATTTGAGAACAATCTGAGGGCAAGAAAAAATACTGGGGAGACATATTTGTTCAGAAAGGTTCTGACAGAGGGAAGAGGTTCAACCCGCCCCTCCCTCTTGCCGTCATAGCTTAATGGCAATTTAATTTTAAACGATAATCACTCCAGCCTCTCTGTAAAGGTTACTCAAGGGAGGTGGGGGTGGCCGGGGGGGGGGGGGGGGCCTTGTGCCCATTGTGGTAATTTGTTACAGGTTTTTACAATACATCGTTTATGTTAACAAGTTGTCCCTATTTATGTTTTCTTAAGAATATGAAATATCAAAGCTAACATCTAAAAGTAAACAACAAAGGCTTTAATTCAACCAGCCCACCTTTCGTTCATGAGTTACGAAACACAAAAACATGATATTTACAAGGGATATGCATATTTCAGTTGTTAAATGTAGAAGATGTTTGCATTTAGCATGATGATAGTGGGCGCACTTTAAAACAAAAAACACCTACGTTAACATCACCGTAATTTGCGCCGTGGATCGACAGATTTACAGGGGCACTGGCATCATAAAATGCTAACAGCCACTATGTATATAGATCTTCTTTACACGTTCTCTTGCCATTTTCCTTCTTCATTTCTAACTCCCCCTCCTCCACCTCCCCTTTAGCCCCTCGATAGCGGGGCGGGAATGGGGGGGGGGGGGGGGGGGCTCGTACTATCCCATTTAGCCCCGTATATTTGTAGGTTTTGTGGTTTGATCCATGTTGTTCAATTGCCATAGTTTTCTCGATGGATTTGTAAAACTAATTCATGTTGTCGTGATTTCTGACAACATTCCTGTCTGCACTAGTTTGGCCAGGAGGGATTACGTACTATCCCATTTAGCCCCGTATATTTGTAGGTTTTGTGTTTTGATCCATGTTGTTCAATTGCCATAGTTTTCTCGATGGATTTGTAAAACTAATTCATGTTGTCGTGATTTCTGACAACATTCCTATCTGCACTAGTTTGGCCAGGAGGGATTACACCTCCCTGCATGGTCACTGACTAGAGGTTATCTCATCAAATCAGCTCTCAACTAACATAAGAAAAATTAAGGGGACCATGGGGGACCAACGGTCACCGGTTACGCATTGTTTGCTATATAGAGGGCGCAGGTATATTTAACTAGTACAGTGGGCTTCAAAGATTGAAATCATTTCAATTCTAAGAAAGTTTAGCTACCCTCGATCACCTGACACACTACCCTCGATCACCTGACATCCCAGAAGTGTGTCAGCCCACGTGGACTTTACCAAAACTGTTTTGCACGAATCTACTCGATCGGCTCAAGGAGTGTTTGTTTTACATGTTTGTATTGATATGAAGTAGGTGATAACCTGGTAAAAAGTAAATATGAAACGCACAATGCCATACAATTGTTGAAACAGTTTTTATTGACAAGATTATAACAAATATTAAATCACATGATGTGAATATAATTCCTTGTTTTTGTTTGCAGTATTTCGATTGGAGTGCTCAGTAAGACGCAGTCGCGATATTTTCTTTTGTTATCTTCCTACCTTTGACATACTTTTGTCTTGAAATTTAACAATTGTACATTTTATATTATGTGCCGAGAGGGGGGGGGGGGGGGTATGTTCCCCACTTTATAACTGAGGTTCGTGCTTATTCTGTGCAATGTCAACTAATCTGAATATGAATGTGAAAACAAACTCCCACGTTTTTCAGCTTCAAACGTTTATATAATTATCTCGAATAAATTTTCTAGCAATTAGTAATCAACTATGCGTATAACTAATAACTCATTAGACCTACAGTGAAAGGATCTATATCCCTTTAGATTGCTATCCTTGAACCTATATAAGACGCTTTATTTTTTGTTATCACGTTTATACACGTACAAGTAAATTAAACAAAACGATGTTACGTAGAAGGACGAAAAGTCAACACGTAGTCAACATAATTTATCTAGAACGATACAAGGGGACGGGAGGGGGCGGGGCAATGATTAGCTGCTCTTGAGCTAAGTACCTGGTAAAGTGGCGAAACATATCTCTATATCCTTTTATGGTAATGTGGACTTTGATATACATAAAAAGAAATGAATAATATTATGTTTATCTTTTGTTATGAATATGTGATTGTTTTTTGATTAGCCGTAAAGCGATTCACATTATTGTGTTATCATGGCGAATTATACTTTGAACGCTCGGGAAATTACACACTCGTTTTTAATTTTTTATATTTTTTCGTTTTTAATTACAAAAAATCTTTTGTCACAAGAAGGATTTACTGATTTTTATGTTTGGAAACATTCATTGTCAAGATTGTTGGATGAGACAAAGTGAATTTGGGACAATACGAGGAAACAATGTTTAAAACATTATTATTAAATGACAACTAAAGGAGATGTGTAGCTCAAAGTAAATATATTACATGTATTTAGATAAAATATAGTCTAAGGGCCTCAGATACACCACATACCACAACTCAGCGTATTACATTTTCATTCATAATGAAGGATACGTATACATCGCATTGTATAGAGTGTGAGAGATAGCAAAGCGAGTTATCATAATGAAAGAGAGAGAGAGAGGGAGAGAGAGAGAGAGAGAGAGAGAAACATTTTGTGCATATAATAGCGAATGAAGCGGGACGCTGAGGGGGTTTGGTTTAGATAAATAAAAAGAAAGTTTGGCTTTCAAAGCACCGGGAAGTATAAAATAATAATAATAGGCCTATATTAGTAGTAGCACCTTTAACAGGCATTCATTCTCATATACCAAGCCCCTCGTACAGGACTAACAAGTACATGGGTATTATACTTTGTTAGTAGGTGGGTGCAGACTAATTAACATTGATTACCATCAGAATGAATGATGAACTCAACTTTTCTCGCTAGGAAATTATTCTTGTCCCAATGTTTTGGGAACTGCATACAAGAATTTACAATTCGTTCAGCAGGTGCATTGTGAGAGGTTTGCCCTTGCCAGGTCATTTAACAATAGAATGTAATCGTGTACGTAAAATGTGTACGATAATATTGATATCAGGGTGTGTACATGAGAACTGCCATTAGGGACTTTTAGATTTGCACGTTGACAACTTTGACTGCAACGTGTGACGTCATTTTAAGGCACTGCGCATGCGTTACGACGTCTCAGTCGGCGATCGAGAATGCGTCAACCTTGATTTTCCTAAATCTAGTACATACATACATACATATTGATATTTATATAGCGCCTTTACATGCTCAAGGTACTAGTATGCCGCGTGCGCATAAAATAGACAGTTCCTCAGGTAGACAAAGGAACATCCCTTCCCTGCTATTATGTAAAAATGTGTAGAACAGGTGTCACATGCGTTTTCACCTGTTCTACACATTTTTACATAATAGCAGTGAAGGTGTTCTTTTGTTGAGGGTAGAATGAGGAACTGTATATTTTGTCCTCTTTCTTTGTCCGTGATGTTCATAATGTTACTTCCTGCATGCATGTATATCGTCGAGTGCAATCTAAAAGATTTCTAATTGTAGTCAACATGGGCAGTTAAGTACGTTGACACGCATGATCAGTCGGCGTTCGTCGTGTTCTCGTCCACTCATTCTAAAAGTCCCTATAATAATACCTGATGCACGGCAGGCATGACTTAAATTATATATTTACCGGCGCTTATCGAGTTTGTGAAGGTATTGGCGCGTATGCCAGTTATTCAAATCAATATTTTCGCTGATTATTTTGTATTCTCTTCATGGATATCACTCCAACATAATTATGGCTCGTGCAAAGACAATAGGGACTTTTAGATTTGCACAACAACAACGTGGATTGCTACGATCGACGTCCTTTTAATGCACTGCCTTGAATGGACGTCACACGTATCAGTCCACGCAAATCTAAAAGTCCCTATTGCCCGTCGCTGACGCAGTTCGTATGATGTCCTTGTCTTTCCCTATATACATGTACGCACAAGGTCGCTTGACAGCATTAAAATACCATGATCAGCGACGCTAGGCTTTGACAAGCTGCCTGTATGTAATTACTTGATCTACTAGTATAAAGAGCAAACCATATACTGTTTGGCTAATCGTGTGAGAGTGTAGGGTAGGTGTAGGGATTTGCATAATTTACATAAAAATGAAAAATGTTACACATACAGAAAGTTGTGTATTCTCTTCAGTAACTTCTTCACCAAAGGTCTCTCATTAGGGACAGTTACAGATCAAGACATTTTAAATACAATTTGAATGATAATGGGATTGTTATAGTTAGTACAAACACTTTTTGAAAGAGATACAAGCAGCCAATGAACTTTACTGTAATTTTGAAACAATTTTAAAACAATGTGGCCTACTTGGGATACTCCCAAAACCTGGTTTGTATACAAACAAAGGTTTACAGTCTATATAAACCAGCTCGCTGATCTCACATTTGTATTCATATTGTCCAGAAACCTCGTGAGTCTTCTCATTCTATAATACATCCCAAGTTGGCCACCATATTCAAATGTGCATCTTCTTTTTTATCTTCATATATCAAATTGAAATCCAACTACATTGTACCACATACATCTGTGAATCTTGATGTACACCCCCTCTTTTCTGTTCTCTCTCTCTCTCTCTCTCTCTCTCTCCGTCTTTCCCTTTTTTTTACCAATATTTGTTCCACCATATTCGTATTATTAAGTATCCATTGAGGGTAGTCATGCTATCAAGCTTCGCTTACTTTGTCCACACTCCTGTTTGATGTTTTCGATTAGTTACTTTATTCGACATTATATTCTTTTGAAATGTGTTGTTTTGTTCGTTATATATTTGTAAAAATGCAAAAGAAAAAGAAAATCAAACAGAAATAAATAATCAAATGTGGCCCAAAATATTTCTGTACATAGACAATTAACCAACCAGCATCGGGTCATTGACTGTCCTCGGCATACTCGACGTTCACAACAAACGACCCCCATCTTGGCCCTGGTGTCCCCCATTGCCTGCACACATTTCTGACCAGACACCATTCATAATGTGCATTGCAACACCCATTCACAACACACAATGGCCATAAGTTTTATGTGATGGTTGGCACACTTCATAAACTTCCTTTTAAGAGCCACCCCTAAATACCTGCATACACCACAACATTCAGTGAAAATTGTGTTTTTATATCAGAGCACAATTTTACGATCAAAATTGCTTACCTTGCTTAATTTTGCCCATTTTCTCGGAGAAAGAACGCATTGTAGTCTTTAACATGAATTGGATATATGCAGTGTTGTTAAAGGCCACAGATGGCTCTATAGCAATATTTGAGCCAAAACGGACAGACAGTGATGGGTTCAAGCTTGGTGGTCTCCAATTCCCTACGGTCTCCAATTCCCTACACCTACCCTATCTAAAGTTTGCTACAATGGACACGGTGAAATGAAAATGCGTGTGTTAAGCCTATCTGCACTAGTTTGGCCAGGAGAGATTAGACCTCTCTGCATGGTCACTGCCAGGTATTTATCAAATCAGCTCTCAATGAACATAAGAAAAAGGGGATCATGGGGGACCAATGGTCACCGCTAAGGCAATGTTTGCTATATAGAGGGCGCAAGTAGCTAGTGTGTGTGTAATTGGGGTTTTACAGACGTGTAACAATCAGAAATGATTATTTACGTCTGGGGACCGACCTTTAACGTCACCATCCGAAAGACGTGACTCAGCTAGTTTCGAACCTGCGTCCTCCAGATGAATGAATATATTTAAAGAGAAGGTTGAGTTCTGGGAAGAGGTGAAAAATAATTTGTGAGCGTTACTCATTCTTATTATGCAAGTGTGGAAGAACATCAGATAAGACATGTTCCCTGAAAAGCATGGCTCTTCAAATGCATTCATATTCTAAATATGCATGTAACATCGTAAAAATCGGGGGGCCGGCTTTTTACGCCACGTGTTCGTGTAGTCCCATATACATCTTTCTGTGTACAGTGTTTGTAACTTTAACAAGACTTGGCCAAATTTCTTATCATTTTGATGATTCCAGAACCTTGCAATACACACAAATTCTTATATGCTAGATGATCAACCTTTTCTGGTCGGTTCCACACCGTTTCTTTCACAATGCAATCGCATGACCAGAACTCAACTTCATCTTTAAACAATAAGTTTGTAACTTCCATTTTTAGCTGGATATATTACAGGCCCCGCAAGTAGCTATGTAATACAGTGGGGCTTTAAACTAGGGGCATCGAGAAGGGGTGGGACATTTTATACAGGACCATAATTATGAAAAAGGCAAACAAGAAGAAAAAAAAGAGGAAGAGAAAACATATGAAGGAGAAGAAGGAGAAGATGGAGACGAAGGAGAAGACGAATATGAAAGGAAAGAGGAAGAAGAGGAAGAAGAAAAGAAGAAGAAGAAAAGGGAGAAGACGACGGAGAAGAAATGGGAAGGAGAAGGAGAATAGGAAAGAGAAGAACAAGAAGGAGAAGAATAAGAAGGAGAAGAAGAACAAGAAGAAAGGGGAGAAGAGGAAGGAGAAGAAAAAGAAGAAGAAGGAGGAGAAAAAGAAGAAGAAGTAGAAAAAGGATGAGAAGAAAGACAAATAATGGAGCATATAATGTCCGACGTTTGTCTCAAATCTAGGAGAATGTATTTTGCACAATTTTACTAAAACAATAAGTTTGAAGAAAAAAGAAGAATAATAAGAAAACAAAAAGAAGAGATGTCAGCATTTTATTCTCAAGTTCAGAAGGCAGTGTTTACTTATCACGGGAAGCTGATTCCGTAGCGCTGTTTAAATACTGTTACTGTGCTAATTGTGTTATTAAATTGAACTTTAAATCGTAAACGGAACGAATGATAATGACGGCGTTCTCCCTCTTTTCATAACCCACCAAACTATTTTTTGTCGATTTTTTGCCATATTTCCTGTTTTTTAATTAATTCTTTTATAGTTTGTATCAATTATGATCGCAAAGATTTCGAAAATCAACCCACGGCAATTTCAATAGCCTTATACATTCCGTATTGAAGTATGCACACACTTCAAAGACGTTTTATGTAATCCGAAAACAATTTCAATGATATACGGTTAATTGAGATTGCATGCGTTGATTTCTCGAAAGTCTATGCGATCGAGGTCTCTCTGCACTTCCAGTACATCGATTTAAATTTGTTCATAGGGTTCGTTTAATTTGCACGAAACGCAAAAGTTACCCTAAGGGGAAAAGAGTAGTGCTTTTATTATGTGTATCAGTAGCCATTTTACAGGTGAAAATAAGATTGTGTTTTTTTAGCAACAACTCGTGTTCTAGTAACGCGACTCGATCGCGGCTTAAAACCCTACCCGAGGGACTTTTGTTAAGAATCAATGTACGTTATAAATTGGCCATTGGCATTACATAAATATATCAACAAATTATACTTTTTACACCGCATAATACCATAAATAAAGGTGATAAGTGCTTCACGTGATATAGTTACGTGCTCTCGTTTTGTGGGTCACCGTTTTCTGTTTTGATAACCTCAGCATCATTTAAACGGGTCACGAGTCTAAAAATAGTCTTCATATATGCATGGAGTACTCAAAGGTTGGTGGGAACATCAAACACGTGATCATAATATAGCGTTATTGAAACAAAGTCCAATGTCAGGGGCATACACAATGTGTACAGTTGAATAAATATTGTCCCCAAAATTGACAAGATAATGCGATCGGAGAGGAGATAGTGCTGACAGCGGCATTTATGTCATAATTTATGATATAACCAAAAAGTTGATATAACTGAATTTTTTTTCCTTCCTTTATGGTCAATATTTTGTAACTCTCATTAGAATTTAGAATTTGTGAAATGTTAAAAATCATTTCATTGCTTATTTACATGTACACTTCTAAATCACAGGTGCAATCTCACAAGCTTGCAAACAAGCAATCGTTTGATAATCCAACCAATAAATAAATACATTTTGAAATTAATTGATCATTGAATGAATCATTCATCTAATTATTATTCAACCATTTAACCTATCTCAATCTATTATTCATCAACCTATCAGTCATTCATACATCCAATTGTTCCATCTCCATCAAAATTCAATCCTCAATTATCAATCAATTATTCACGTGATCAATACAAAGAACAAAAACAATCTAACAATCATCCATTGATGGATCATTCAATCAATCATCCATCATTAAATAAACCATTCCATCGTCATCGAATCGTTGAACTATCCATCAAAACATGACTGTAAAGACTTTCGAAAAATCAACCTAAATTTCTGGTCATCTTTAAAGGCCCACTGCACTACTTATAGCTTCTTGCGCCCTCTCTATATTAAACAATGCTTCATCGGTGACCATTGGTCTCCCATGATCCTCTTTTTCTTATGATAACTGAGAGCTGAGATAGCCACTTGTCCAGTGACCTTGCAGGGCAGTCTAATCTCTCCTATAAACTAGTACTGATAAGCTTTAAATGGACAGTCGAGTTCTTGTTTTAAACTGCAAATGCCCTCAAAGTGCATGGTTATTGTTCTTATTTTTAATTATGACATTTTAGTGCCCTTTTAGGGCCTAAAATAGCTATGAAGGGATTTTTAGATCCCAAAATGTGTGAAATTTAGCTTAAATCCAATCATACCAATTAAGCTCCACTTAAAACAAAGAAGGTGAGCATTAATTCATTATTTTAATAATAACAATACACAGGCCGGTATTACATAATCAAAACCCCATTTCTATGGGATATAAAATAGGAGATTGAAATCACTCTAAATTAATTATTTTGAAAGTCTGTAAAATCATGTTCAATTGACTTAGAAGCAAAGAAACAAAACACAACATAATGAGGCAGAAAGACAAGTTGTGATTTTTTTTTCTGTTAAAAGGCTTTTCTTTTTCCCCAACTGGCTGGCTCATTGCTTAAGTACAAGAAAAAGAAAATACAATCATAGATGTTACAGATAAGATAATCATCCATTCCAGTACAGCGTCTGAGCAGGATCAATCCCTAAACAAAAGCAATAAAAATATACCACAACTGCTGCAAAATGACTACAAATGAAATTAAAAATAGCTACATCAACAAATCAAAATTCTATTGTACAAAGTAATTTCAAACTATATCGGGTTGAAACAGTTAATTATCAAATCATGATGCATGATATTGGTTATGAGTTAGTAATGTCAAATCTAAAATTCTACAAACCATTTTTTTTCCTGAATATCTTTACCATAACAAACAAATCTGTATTTCATATTCTAATAAGATTTAGAAGACACTCCTGTTCCTTTTTCTTTTATGTATATCTAAAAGAGACCAGTAAGTAATACAGACTAGTTTCAATAGCATAAGGGGAGAATGCTCTTAGATTAGGGACTTTTAGATTTGCGTGGACTGATGCGTGTGACGTCCATTCACGGCAGTGCATTAACAGGACGTCGATCGTAGCATAGACCTATTGTCTTCGTGCGAATCTAAAAGTCCCTAATGTTGAAAAGTGAACCGGTGCGTTTCAGCATCTTACGTTTAAAAATCACATCGTGTCCAGCGGAACCAAATATATGACACATGCTTCATTTGTTTGAAGCCCCAACTGTATAGACTTGTATCATCTTACGCCGAGTTAATGCCCTTTTGGCTCTAAACAGAAGAATGTTGTTTGAATTTTATCATGACATGAAGCCTTGTTTTGGATAGTTCTTCTACAGACTACACCATGATAAACTTGAAGCCAAACCTGCCTGAATCAATGATCACCCTCTCTATAAAGACCACATTGTATAGGCATCTATAGAGAGGGGGCATCTTAGTGGTCTTCGTTCCTCAGGAAGAATTGTCTTCTGTTTTGAGACAGAAGGGAGCCAACTCATTCACTTTAACACAGACTTGACGCCAGTTTGATTGTGAACAGATGATGTAACGTTTAATTTCAGCAAAATACTTCTATAAAAACTGCATGCTAAATGTGCTACATATTAGGGTGTATACTTCTTCACATTTCGTCTGTAACTCTGTTTGGAGCCAGTAGGGTGTTTAATAGCTCATGTACTTCATCACAGATGTAAGGCCCTTCTTGCTCTAGACAGATGATGTCATCCAATTTCTGTCTGTAAGATGTAAGCTCATGAAATAGATAAAACCGTCTTGAAAGTCTTCCCTAAACATTGAAAAGTCTCAACTAAAAAAAAGCCACTTGTTCCCCAAATTCATGCAATTATACACACTTTTGAACTCTATATTACATTTTGTTACAAAGTACATTTCCTCAAATATATATATATCAGAAATTTGCATACATTTGAATATGATTAAAATTGAAGGAAAACGATAGCATGTTGGAACCTTTTAAAATACAATCAAATACATCATTTACAAATGCGCAATCAAATTTGGACCAACAAAACTAACTTAAGACTATTCATCAAATAGTCCTTTAAAAACCTCTTCAATATACATCAACGTCTACATCTTAAGTCATCCTGATTTGTCTTCATTTATTTGATTGTTTTTTTGGGGGAAGGGGCAGGGTACAGGAATCAATGATGTTGAATGATCCAAGTACACATATTATTCCTTTAATAAAATGCAGCTACAAGTCGTGTACATGTATGCAGCCCATTATGCGAACAGAAAAAGAACAAAAGACAAGAAAAGTGGCTGATACTACTGTATGAACAAGATATAATTCATGCAAACTTGTGCTCTTCATGAGCTAGAGTAGAGTGATTTAATAGAAAATGAGTAATGAAGTCTTGAAATTGGCAACACAGATTGAAATCTATAATCACTATTTTTGTGTACAAATTGGCAACTTCTATTTGAGTTTAAAAAAAATAATTCATGTTTCAATGCACATTAAAAAAAAAAAATTATGAAAGGGTGGGAAATACAAATTGTTGCCTAAATTGTTGCCTAAATTGAGGAGGAGAATCGGATTAATTTCCAAAGTTTTAACACTTTTTTGAAAACCCAGAACTGGTGTGATCGGGTAAGTATGGTATTCCATACTGGGAAAATATATATTTAAAATATTACGCAACATGCACTCTGGAAGCAGCTAATCATACAGATAAAAGAAAAATAGTAATAACATCGAAACAAAAAGCAAAATTAGTTATTTCAAAATTAGAAAATATAAATTCAAAGAAAAAAAACACGATATTGGCAGAAACAGAATGTCTTTCACTATATTCTACAAAGAAAAAGGCATTGCAAGAAAAGCTTGTACATGTCAGTCCATTGCGTCTATTAAATCTGTCAAAGCTCATAAATATAATATGCAAATCTGAATAATACACTGCAGAGACGCCGACTAAATATACACATAAGGCCGTAACGAACAAGATTATATATACGCTCTATGTCGGCTAACTATGCTATGAATACAGAGTGTATCGGAAATGCTGCCATAAACATGTGTGGCAGCCAGCCCTCCGTTATAGCCACTGCAACTCCGAGCCCACAGCCACTGTGGTATTTGGTAAAGAGTACAAAGTTGCAGTGGTGTATTTGATGGTACATGTACTTCTGGATAATAACGTTGGCTTACCACATGCATTTTCATTTCTAATGTGGTCTGCCACATGTATCTATCACTCCCTTGCTAATTTACATGCACATAAAGTAATATTCTAGTTCTGCATATGGTGTTAAAAGGATAAGTCATACACACATACAAGTACATATCCTCTACAGGTTAGTCCAATCATTATCTATATTTTTCTGAGGGTAACTCTATCCCCTTTCAATTATCATTTGTTAATAATTCCTATGAGTTTGTTTGGTTAAGTTATAAATGGGTAAATATGTGTTAGTTTCCCTGGATTTGCCCGGGATAGGTCTACAAACACAACATGATACAAAATTGAACACAAGAGGGAGACAGAGCTGTTAATAGAATATTTGATTCTGTCATGTAGGCTACTACATGACAGAATAAAAACAGACAGATAAAGAAAAGGCATTGAACTGTGTAAGGTAATCTAAGTAAAATATAAAAAAGAGTTTGAGTTGATAAGACACATTCTTTGTGATTTGGCTCAACAACTTTTGATTCAAAGCCCTAAAAATTATACTAGATACATAAGAAGAAAGGGCAAAGATTTTTGCAGAAACTGCAGTTGTTTTTGATCCATGATTGCATTGAATTTGATGCTATCAATTAAACAAAATGAAAATAAGCATTAAAATCATTTAATTGGCAACACATTGAGAGGTTTCCGGAGAAACTAAATTTTATTACCGGTACAAAACTAAGCAATAAAAGAAAAAATGATTTTGTTGCTGATTTGAAGAAAAATAGGTGATCAATTTAGCCCTTAAAATAAATTCTGTCCTGAAAAGATTTACAAATAAAAACTGAAGTGGACAGTGATTAAAATAAGGAGTGACGATCGAAAAGAAAATGGGAAGGAGAAACAAAGTAAGGTCAGGAGGACACGCAAAAGATAAACAATAACGAACAACGCAAAGCAAGAGAAACTTGGTATTGAGAAATGACTTGAGCGATTGCAATAAACCAACACATCCAGGACAACTACATTAATACAATGCCACACACATACATATTCCAAAAGGAAGCACATTAAACCTACACAAATGACAATGGATGGACTATTTTACATGTAGATAACTAAATAACTGAAGAAAATATAAACAAAATATACAATCTTATTATACAAACATAAACTTTAGGACGGTGTCAGGAAAATATACCTTTTACTCTTAGTAAATAGATCTATCTCTCAATTTCTTCGGAAGTGATTCTATTTTGTGAGCCCTGAAAGATTTCTGGTTTCAATTGGACCCAAGATAACTAACCAAACTACGACCAGAAAGACACACAATTGAGTTGAAGTTCTCATGTCTATTACTAAGTATAATATTGAGTGAAAGATATGCTATTAAGATTGGGGAGACACAATTGTAAGTACTTGTACATGTACCTTTTCATATGTCCTGGCCAAGATTAAATGGTTATTCCAAGGAGTTCCAACTCAGTACAATTATTATTCTGAGTGATGGCAATTCTTTTGAGGTAAGATATAAGAGTGTTCAATATGGTAGCTACTTGTTTTTTTTCAAGATATAATTTTGTTTGTCTAAAAATTATTAACTCTTTTACCACAGGAAATGGTATGTTGCTGTGAAGTGAAATTCATACTTCCTTTTCCCTTTCCTAACAGAGTAAAAACCCTTAAAACCATCTCCCATTAAAAGCACCATGCACAGGAAGGTCAATTACAAAATATATGCAGGGAAGTAAAAACTTCAACACAACATTCTGCACAGTATCCCTTCTTGCGCCTAAAGTTTGAAAGTATTCATGCATCCTAGTGCTTTACCTAAATGTTTAAAAATTGATAACATTCTTTTACGGAGCTACATGTAAGGGGAGGTGAAGTCAGTAAACCCTTAAAACCATGGATGAAAAAGGCAACAAAACAAAAACAAAGACAGTGGCACCACAATATACATGTACAACTGTTACAAATACCCTTTTATGAAACAAAACAATACAATCCCAATTTTTTTTAAACAAAGAGAGTGGAGAAGAGAATTAATAAACCTATTTCATGAACCTTAGGATTAAACTGTTGTGGAAGAGTCAATGTTTTTGGCAAGGGCTGCAAATCGTGCAAAGTTGAGGGATTATTTTCTTCCCCTAAAACCCTTTGAACAGCAGAGTTTTTCTGTAGTGGCCTATAAACAAAAGCCTCATGTACATGCTTGCATTGTAAAATTTTGCTATCGAAATTATGCCTTTAAATCCTCTAAAATCAACCGAAAATATGTGTACTAAGGGCCTGCTTTTGAGTGGGTAAAATGTTAAAAACATGCTTGCTCGTAACCAACACTTAACTGAAACTCTATTTTTACTGAATGATTGAATGATTGTTCAATGCTCATGATTACTATAGTATACAAATACACTTGCAATTACACTTCACAAATTTTCTCCTGCCAAATGTATTCCTTATCATTACCATCACAGGAAAGAAGCACACATTTTCGTCATTTCCTCCACTGTTTGGTTTTGGTATATGCATCTCTTAAAGCCATAGTTTGAAATGCAGTTCTTTGTGCAACTTGTAATGGAAGCTTGTTCACTAAGGTACTTTGTTCAATGCATTTAATACCAACTACAGCACAATGAATGTTTGAGTGTACCAAGCTGATAACCCCACCATGGTCTCGTTCATGTATGACGCTGCAAAAAGTCTCTATTCTGTTGCACCGTGTAGCGGATGAGGCGGCCATCTTGTTCTTTCATCTCTAAAAATTACCATTGAACAAGATGACGAATGCCAGTAGGTAAAACCTCCAAAACATGATATTACATGTACAATTTCATTACCTTTTCTATTCTATTGGTGGATTATAATCTGGAGTAATTGAAAATTCTTTAAAAACTCATTTTTTACAATTTTTTTCTTCACACTGTTGATATCTCTACTACCGTACAAAAAGTTCATCCGTAGAGCTCAAGTTATTCAGCACTGCATTGCTGCCGACTTTTAAAAACAACATTGGACACACTTTTTTTTGTTTCAAATTTATACATTTCATGCCATTACTGGTCAGCGTCAACCATCTTTCTTCAGTCTGCGACTAAATCAGCACCGGCGGCTCTTGAAGGCTCGGTGATGAAGCTCTGCAAATGTCTCGTAAAAAGTCTGTTGGTCTCTCACAATTTCGCATACAACGCACAAACAAACCCACACGCACAAAAATACAATTCTTGGTCTGATCCAATGGCGTCGTCATAATCCTAGCTCTGGCCAATCACAGGTGTCGATCTATAGAGCATCTTGCTTCAAGCAGGGCTTTTATCCAATCAGAAGCTGTGTTTCATTCAAGAGTTCATGCTTCACAGGACTCCCCCCTACTTATTCCAGAACTGTGGCTGCTGCTCCCACACTGACCAATCACACATCGCGTACTACAGCCCTAGGCACCACCATACATTGTATGGTCCAATCACGTATGGCGTCATATTTTGTATTGTTCAATGACACACATGCATGTAAGAGTCTCTTGTCTATGCTGTTCCATGGGCTAAGGTCTATGGAACCTGTACAGGATAACAAAGAAATAGAAAACGGGGAAAGGGGAGAATGATTTAGAGTGAGAAATATCAACTAAGAGCTATTTCTTTAAAAAAAAAAATACATGTAGAAACATTATAACATTGAATAATTTCAAATTAAATTCAACCTTTATGAATCTTATAAGTTTGATAACAGTAGCGTGTAAAAACCCACCCTACATGAAGTATGCAATACTGAAGGTAGCCTAATATATAATTAATCTTATCAATTGTCAGGGAAATATGCTACATTCTGCACAAATCAAAGTTTTTCATAATCATATACCACACATATATATACTAGCAATTTAACTATGTAGGCTACAGTATAGTTTGGTTTAGATGGAATAACACAAGTAATTTTTCCCCACTCTTTTTATACAGGAGGCCACGATATGTTCCAATGTCTACAATAAATCAAAGGATTACAAATTCAATTTAAAAAACATTTAAACAATGAACTACATCCCATAAAAGATATCCTGGTAATATATTAAACTTTACCCGGTATCTTTCAAAAACTTTACCAGGTAATTTATTTTTTACTTTACCTGGTATTTTTAAAAACTTCATCTATTCATTTTGTTTTACTTTACCTGGTAAATTTTTTACTATCTTCATGTACATTCATCTCCGTGCTCTTGAAGTCATTCAGCTCCTTACGGATGTATGCCTAGATAGTAGAAACAAACAAAACACAAACATTAAAGAAAAAATATGACTGATGTATCATAAATACTACTTCTATTTTAGAATTTAAGGGAAAAAAAATGTTTGGGAGAGAATTTCAGATAATCATTCTGTTAAAGACTGCTATCAGCATTATACTGTATTTATATATATTTTTCTTTTTACAAACAAAAACATTTTCATTCACATTTCACTGTCTTTCTCATGCTTACTTCTTCAATGCTAAGGGCCGATCAATAATGCTTAACCATTAAGAAGTTTCAAGTTTATTTGTTACCACTTTATTGAAAACAACATAATTGAACATAATAAACATGGTAATAATTATAACTAACCATACAATATAGGAACATAATGCACATGATAAAAGTTATGATGAAAAATACAATAAGTAATATAAATAAACTTTAAAAAAGCTAAATAAAGTGGGGGATCTACTAAAACACGCTTGTATTATGTGGGTACCGGTATCCATCCATAACCCTGTATCTTTGACAGAATGTTACTTGAACATCTGGCACCTGTTTCACAAAGCTTTTATTAATGACAAATGACACAAATCTGTTGATAACCAATCAGAAGCAAGGATTTCAGTAGCTTATAACAAAGGCTGTCATTTGTCACTGATTACAAGTTTTGTGAAACGGGGCGCTGTTGCATCACCAACTAACCTTGTCTTGTGGCGTTAACCTCGTCCACGGCTTGTCTCCTTTTCTATCGTAGTCTACTGCTTCTATAACCTCCACATACTCGTTAAAGTTGATGATATTTCGATTCCTTAGCTCGTCTACTGTTGGTCTCACGCTCAACTACAGGGATAAAAAAAGAAGTAGTGAGATATAGGAGGGTGATGTTAAAGGTCAGTCCCCAGACGTAAATAATCATATCTGACTAATACACGTCTGTAAAAACCCAATTACACACACACACACACTATTCCATTATCAATTGCTGCTCTTTCGTCACGACTAATATCCATGCAGGTTCATGTTTTTTTGTTTTTTTTTATTCTTGTTTTTAATTAACAGTCAAACCCATCCTAAAGGTAATCTCGTTATAAAGGCCACCTGTTCAAAATGGTAAATGTGTCTCTCTAAGGGAATGTATGTTGTATAACCTGTATAGAAAGGCCATCTGTCTACACCAATCACTTTCCTGCCTTCCTTGGGTTGTCTCGATAAACAAATTTGACTGTAAGCTACATTTTTCTGGAAAATACATGTATTCCAATACAGAGATTACAAGTTTACATTGTGGAACCTTATTAAACAGGTCTCATTAATTTCGATTGATTCAATAAATTTGTCACAAATCAAAAAAATTGTACCTTTCTTGTAAGTGTTTTCTTTTTCTCCTCCCTTGCGGCTTTCGCTGCATCAATTTGTGACTGTTCTGTGTTTATACAGGGAATAAATAAAATTACATCAAGATAAATATATCTCAGAGACATTAAAGGTTAAACAGAACAACGAAACAACCATGAATATTAAAGTAGGATGTAGAATATTATTTATCCAATTTTGACGTCTCAGTAAAATACAGCAATAATTCAGTTTGGTGATGAGGACTAACTTTCAAAGCAATGTTCATATATATTTCATATCAAAATTCATATTACAAATCAATCTTTTTTTTTTTTAAACATCAAATAACAAACACATCTTGAAATAAGTAATACTTCATACAAGTACCATGTATGTATTCATTGAAGGCCCATTCTGTATCTTTTGACAGAAGTTCTATATAGAACTGTTGTAGGAAAGGAGGTCTTAATGTTTTGAACAGTGTGCTATGTTTTTCGAGAGTCAACTCTTTCCAGAGATATGCAATGGTAGCACAGCTAAAGCCGGGGTAATAATCTCCAAGTTTAGAAGCGCTTAGTGATTCTAATAAGAGCTATAAAAAAAATGAGTATTATTATTATTATTACATTTTAAGGGTGCTTCTGTGAATGTTCATACATTTCTAGCTGTTCCCCCAACTTAAAAGTCATCAATTCACATCTTGTTTCTCACTCTTCAATGCACAGAGCTCACAATTTTACCGTGGCAGAAAAATGATGAAATGATGGAGAATTCTTTTTTGATACTTCTTACAGCCTAATGAAGTGAAATGCAATTGGATTTCATGTGCTATAAGATGATGAAGCAGATCCTAATCAAATGATTGGTTGAGAGCGTACATGTGACCAGGCATTTATCTTGCCTAACACGTAATTTTACTAATGACCGGTCATTTATTTTGCCTAACACGTTATTTGACTAATGACCGGTCATTAGTAAATATTATATACCTCATTTTAAGATTCTTTACTAATCCTGTCTTCTGATTGGTTGAAAATGCAGTCATGTTCTTAACCATGCCCGCTAATTGAAATTCATAGTCATTTTTCCCGGCTCTACCGGTTTATATCCATTTTTCATAGCACTTTTTCCATGGCTGTGAAACGTGACGTCATTTTGCTGCGATCCCCATTTTGGTTTACGTGTTACCGTATAAGTTTCTTTTGTGCGATGACCGATGCGCAATACCGTCAACGGTGTTTGAGTGCAATTCGATTTTGGTCGCTGCATTCAGGCGACGAATCTACCAATCCATGCAGCGCAGACGACCGATCGCCATTTTGTGAGTCAACATTTTCCTTTTTTTCGGTATATAAAATATATATTGACTGCTTTTAATATTCGAGGCATAGTTGTTTCTATAGGGTCTCGGGAAACTCACAACCTGCTATGACCCCGCGGCGCAAGCGCCTTGGGGTCATAGCAGGTTGTGAGTTTCCCTTGACCCTATAGAAACCACTATGCCTCTCAAAGCAGTCAATATATCCTTACTTTCGACCGGTCATTAGTAAAATCATATTATAAAACATCATTTTATAAATCAAATAAAACATAATCTTATAAAACAAATAATACACATCATTTTGTTCGGGCAGTAAAATTAACCACACTCTGTACTGGTACTGTGTACTGTGTGGGTAATTCTTACTAATGCCCTCGCTGCTGTGTACTAGTTGTATACTTTCCCTAGCTTACCTCTGTATATATTCCTTTCTTGCAGTTCTTCCTGGGTTGGTCTTTGGCTCAGCCTCCTGCAAGCGTAGAAAAAAATAAATAAATAGGAGAACAACGTGAAACAAGGCAGCCTATAGAAACACAAGCTTTCACTTCACTACTACTCATGTTTATTATAAAATAAATTTATGAAACACTTTTCTTTTCTTTTCTCTCATAATTACAAATATGAGAAGACACTCGCAGAGGTCATTTAACCCTATTTAGCCCAGGGGGGGGGGGGGGGGGGGGGGGGGGGGGCTTTAGAAGCCCCCCCCCCCCCCTCGACATTTTTCGCGATAATTTTTTAACGCATACAAATCTTGCACTGAAATTTTGTGACTTTTTTCTTTCAAGTCTTGCGCATCTTTTGAAAGAAATTTTTCGAAAATCGGACCTACCATTACAAAGTCACGTGTCCATTTGTCTTTGCATGTCAGCCCGAAAATCGCTAATTTTTGTGATTTGTGTACAAAACATATGGAAATCTCATTTTTCAAATAAAGAGATAAAACATTGGTTATTTGGTCTTGTTTATAGTTAAGGTGTTTATTTTGGGATCAAAATAGTTGAATTATAGTTGGAAATGAAATAAAACAACAAAAACAATAAAATACATAAGTTAAAAAAACAAAGAAATACATAAGAAATTATCAAAACAATAGATAACATAAGGAATAACCCTGGTTATTCAATTTTTTGTGTTGTATTATTATTCCAAATGGTCTAACAAATATGTAGTGAAAAAGAATGCTTAAATATTACTAATGTCTGATTTTGGGGCAAAAATGTGAATTGTATGACCTTATTTGCATAAATTACCATAAATATGCAAATGAGTGATTTTTTCAAAAAATTGAAATTACCATAGTATTCTATACACTTCACTTGACATGTATGCAAATTTTCGCAACGATTGGTTGTTCCACGGCCAAGATCATAGGGGGGGCTTTAGAAGCCCCCCCCCCCCCCCCCCCCCCCCCCCCCTGGGCTATGCAGTTTCAAAATAGCCCGGGCTAAATAGGGTTAAATAGATATTCATTGATATTAAATACTAACTTTATTTTCATTATTGCAAAGTTGAAACTTTGATTCGACAAGGTTATCAAAATTCAATGCTTGGAAACATTTGAAGTAATGATTATTATAAATTACAAAACTCTTAAATACAGCCCGGCATAGCACATGAAGAGCTCTCCGAACGCTGCTGAGATGTGT